>PNEQ01029752.1:0-87058 GCA_003012365.1 Medauroidea extradentata | reverse complement strand
TAGTTCAGCACTGTTGACAGTTCCAGTAGAGCAGCATAAGAGACTCACACCGGTTCCTACAGAGCGAACATCCACGAGGATCAAGACACAGCCACGGAAATTTACAGATTATGTAGTGTCTGGTTTAGGCTAGAGGGTATCCCTCAAGATTAACTAGTGCATATGTTTTAACTGTGAGGGGAGGAGTGTTATGTATTGCGTGTATGTGGTGTGTATATTGACATTGTGTATTGACTAGAGTGGTATGTGAACAGGCAAGGTAGTGTAAAATGGCGTGTGCGACTGTAACCTGTGTACTGAGAGAGAGACTCGGAGAATAGGTAATCACATGAAGCAGGACACATTTCCAGGCCCGTGTAGTGGCATATCCTTATATATACTCAGTGCCGACGGACGGGACATAAAAGTCACCATGTCATCAAATTCCTTTAAGATTATCTCTACTTCTTTAACCTTCTCTCCTACCGGATTCATCATCCCAAAACTTGTTCGCAAACTGCCTTTCAACAATTTAACCTTTATCTTAGGATTAAAGCCAAATTTCAGTATTCCTTTTCCAAAATCCACACTTGCCTGCGCAAAACCCAAAAAATACAGACCTAACAAGGCCTTAACACATAAACCTTTAATAACGGCAAATTGGTAATTCCAGATAAATCCTGCGATCTTACACAATGAAGTATTATCTTTCCTTCCTGACAAAGCCTTGAAGCATCAGCCAAATCTAAATAAAATTTTTATCTTTTTTTAATTTATATTTTAAAGTTTTATTTTGACTGCTTATTTTCTCCCAAAACTGCTGGCTAATCAAATTCCTTGATGCGCCTGAATCCGCTAAGGCCAATTCTCTGAACCCCTTTGATTCCTTTACAACCATATTTACACTACTATTTTGCAAATAAGGGCGTGCCTTCAGGTGCACATGGGCCACGAGTCTGCTCTTTTCTCGAGCCCATTTCTATTTTCCGGACGCCCTTAGATGACCCACTTTCTTGCAAATAAAGCACCTATGCTTGTCTTTATCCGTCAGCCTTGTTTGGCACTCTGAGACCCAATGGCCCCATATACTGCAGTTGGCACACATACCTGCCATCTTATCACCACAATAATTAGCCGATGCTCTTTGGGAAAATCCTACGTATTTTTCCCGTTTATCCTCCACTACCATGACTTTCTCTCTTTTTACCCAAGGCTTCGATTTACTTTCCCTGTTTTCTGCAGGAAATTCCTTTCTGTAACATTCCCTTTGCTGTTCCAGCCACTGCCAAGCTATCACTTTCCTCCCTTATCTCATCTAAAGCTCTACTGTACTCAACAATGGATTCCACAAAGCTTGTTAGCAGCTCACCAGGTCTTTGATACCTATTCACGAACTCCTTCAAACAAGTTTGTTTCATACTAGTGGGATACACCCTAGATAGCACCCCCTTGACAAAAGTGTCTAGGTTACAGTTCTCCTCGTCTGCCAGCACTTCCGACAGCACTTGGGCAAGCAGCCCAATACACTTGAAGGCCAATCCTGCCAACAGAGATTTTTTTGGAAATCTGGCTTAAATTTGCAATTCTCAGAAGTCTGATTATGAAATCTAAAGCAGGTTGTACTTCCCAGGACTCGAGACATGGGAGTGGTTTCAACAAATCACGAACTCATTTATCATTACCATTCCTTTCGCTACCAAAGCAATTTACTTGCGCATAAGGTTTCTGCCTTTCCTCGGCCTCATTAAACCAAGCTATGGCCCTTTACCAAAAGTCGAAAGCTGCTTACACTTTGGCAACAACCAATCCGCGCAACCTAGTCTATACTAAAAATTGGACGGGGCCGTCATCATGTCTGGTGCCAACCAGTGGCGATGCGTGACCTAATTTGAAAGGCAAGCTACTAATCATATTTGCGACTACCAGGATATTAGAGTTTAAAAAAGAGAAAGAAAAGGGGGGTGGGGAGGCTTAAAACTCGAAATATTATAACGGAATACCGAAAACCCCATTCAACATAGAGAAAGAGAGAAATAATAAAACCGTGTTTAGTTTATGTAAACAAGCGTGGCGTTTTGCGAAATTTACGAATTATTAATTCGGGAGATCATTGATTACAAAAACAAATGTACAAAGTAAACAATTATATTTACTAGTGCTGCAAACACACAAACAAATGATACCATACATCATTTCCATCACACTTTGTGGAGACATCCCGAACATCTGTCCGCGTGTGAGGCGATAAATGTAGCTTACGAGATTTATATGTACACGTTTGATGTGTGCCTGTGCCTGTGCTACATCAATTGTAGCGTAGCCTTTAGACTTCCTTCGGCAACTGGGTTTCCAAAATGTTTCATTGTAAAAGTAGTCTACATAAAAATTACTGTCAACAATCGATTTCACAAGGATAGTTTAGATATGTTTATGAGAACAGAGCACAAAACACCATTAACTTACAGAAATTAAACTCTGTAACATTTACAAAAAAATTCGAATAAAGAGAAATTTTAAATAAGATTACAAACATGTTAAATTACGCAAATTTTAGGTGTCGACTTACCTTCTCTGATGAAGTCACATCGTTGCTGAAAAGTAAAAACACTGCTGGAGAAGGTTTAGCACGTAATCCACGTACACAACACTTGCGTTCACATGATTCCGTTTCATTAATGGTTTTTAGTCTCGTAAGACTATTTTTAATCCCTAGTATAGAAAGCGCAGCTAATAATGGTAAATTTCAACGCGCAGTAACCAAATTAAATAATAAACGATAATGTTCACTTGGCACCATTATCGTGCACAGCAGGAACTTGCCAATATATTCAATTTGTGTAGCTTGTAAAAATAAACTGCCTGTGACCAGTGTTGCCAACTGAAGTTTAAAGAAAACCATTAATGGCACTGGAATAATAACCGGAAATCTATCTTATCAATAGAAAAGAAAATTTCCAATTTACTAGTATCAGTTTAAACTGTCTTCGCCTCCCTGTTTAATCAACGTATAAGTTACAAAACTTGACCGGTAGTCAATTATCTGAAATCGCAGTAACTGGTAACAAAACCACTAAAGTGGCAATTCTGCTAGGTTCGGCTATATTCGGAACACTTCGGCGAGAAAGCACAGCAATCGTAGCTTCTAACACAGCGTTGCGTAGCCAATCCCCTCCCACGTTCCTTCCGCCTGGCCACCCCTCCAACCCCTTCATTCACCCGAATACTATCGCTGCAACTCTATCCACTAGAAGCGTTATTGGAAGCGCTTTTCAACAGCTTGCTTCGGTTGTTTACTAGTTTTTATCTTCCAGTTGACAGTGTTGTAATCCGAGCGGAATTCGTAAAAGATACATCTATCTGCACCAGTCATAGTTAGCTTCTAGTAGAGACAAGGTTACGAGTAAATATTTATTATAATCAGATAACTGTCAGGAAGCTACCTGGGCAAGCACTGCTTGCCTTGCTTACCCTGACGAGACGCCACTGGTGCCAACCACTGCTCTTGCTATTACTACCAACTGTATTTGTTATTACTCTTATACTTAACACCATCAACTTGTGCTTTCTCATGCAAGTGCGACCACTTGCCCCACAAAGGGAACAGAGTGGCACAGTTTTATTGTGCCAATACACCCGCTCGAAAGGCACAAATTACGTGGCCAAAATCCGTTGCGCAGCATGAAGTGCAAGAACACAATTTATAACCAACCAGGGGACAAACAAATATCAAATCATATCTTCTTACAGTAATTGCTGGTGGTTCAACAAATGTGCAATGAGAAAGCTTGGATGTTGCCTCATCGTCGATGAAACATAAGCACCAGTCAGTCTGAGCATACCACTAATAGCGTTAGGGACGATGAAAATGTCCAACATCGCTGTTTTAAGTCGTCACATAAAAATGTGGCTCGAGACATGCGCTGACTCATACCACCCGGTCCAAACTCGAAAACCACTGCTTGACGACGAACCCAGCTACCAAGTCACACTCCATACACTAGTCGCCCACAACCTCAGCCCTGCTCCACCCCCACCACCCCCCTCAAACCGACTGCCATAGCTGTGTCATCCCCGCCAGGCCCCCCGCCAAGGCCTATAGAGTGGCGGGCCCGATGGTTAAATGGGATCGCACAGAAGCAATGACCGGCGAGAAAGGTAAGAAAGAGAAAGAGAACTCTAATTAACCACCCTGCATACCTAGCAGAAAAGGGGAAGAGCAGACTACCAACCAAACAAGTAAAACTCAATCCAAGATAACCCAAACCAGAAAAATGCTGGAATTAAAAACAAACAAACCTAAAATAAGACAAAATAAACCTCCTAAAAATAGGTCACCCGCTCAGCAGGAGATACCAATGAACAAAAAAGGACACCTTGTCACAACATACTCAAATGAACCAATTTCAGAAAATTAAAATCACACCGGCAATGTGGAACCTTGTAAATAGACAACATATGATACACAGAAGATGTGGTGAATGCCACGCTAGCTAATAAAAGGATACAGAACTCAGTAACATAAATGTACAAAGCATTGTTCGGTAGATGTACGTAGGTACGAATTACACAGACCAATTGAACAATACCTCGTGTATTTGAACACTTGTGCCAGTATATATGTTGGTGATATTGAAAAGAAATGGGCAAATTTAAAAGGGCAACACAAAAGCAAACGGAAATGTCAAAAAACATTATTGTGCTGACCCATGCTACAATTTCTTTCGCGAGAAAATTACTCTGTCTACAGAGAGCTGAGTTGCCGCTTAACATGTACGCAATGAGTGTGGTTAGCGAGGTGAACTTTTTGCAGTCAGAATCCAATGCAAAATAACGCCCACACAAGAAATATGCCCATACGGTATTCATGGCCACACACAGCTGGTGAATGGGACGAAACCGGAACCCAACTCTGTAACACAAGTGAATATGATTAGATGCACACTTGCAGACCTTATCGGCATGGTGTTGATTCATGGCGAAGCAAAGTTCAGTGACAGTTTAACAGCACGAATGCATCGCACAAGACTTACACGCAGACTCCATCCAGCTATACAATGTTGGCAAAATTTGTTCACGGGCGTCTGAGAAATACTGGATTCTGGAAGTCTCCACTAAAGTTCAATAACTGTGGTGTACAGGCAACTAAGTGTACACCAAGATTTGAAAAAAACATTCTCAACATAGTCGAGAATCAACCGTCCATCAGTGCCTATGCGATTTCATATGCATTAGCTTTATCACATATAACGATGCGGAATATTGTGCATGAACAGCAGTTTTGACTCTACTACCAAAGTAGACAGCTAGTATTAGAGCCACATGATTTTCCTCTCAGGTATGTGCATGGTTTTTCAGAAGACAGCTCAGGACCCAGACTTTCCAAGGTGTGTTCTGTTTGTTTATAGAGGAAGCCTGTTTCACACACCATGGTTACTACAATAGTCACAAGAGCCATGTGTGGGCAGAAGAATACCCACGGTCGTACACACTCTTCACCCTTCCAATTTCGTCACTCATGGGATCCACATCTACTGCACTGAACCCCCGCAAACTGTCACTGTCATTTGCACCACTAACCTTGCCCTTCATCAGATTCTTGGCCTTTGCGACTGTATCATTAACAGTGACAGAACCCGAAAGATCACCTGTACACTTAGAAGGCACGTCTGCCGTACTACGCTTGTCCCTTGCATGGACCAATCTGTGCCAGTCGGAAGATACTTCATTTGCACGTGACGGGGAAACCAATTTGATCTTATCGAGGTGACGATGGAAGACACCTCCCTCTGTACCTTTCACCTTATAAGTGAGAGGGCCAAGTCTGTCAATGACAGTACCTCTGTCCCACTTGTTCTCTCCATGCCCATAAACTCTAAAAGCCACTGAACTGCCAAGCTCGAAAACTTCTGACCGGCACCGAGGCGAAGAAACGGAAGACAGTTTGTGATTAGAAACTTTGTTTGCTATTGATGGTGTAACCAGGAAGAGTCTATTGCACACTACCCTGCCAAACATCATACTGCTGGGACACTCACCTGTAACAGCATGAGGCGTTGTTCGATAACTCAGAAGGAACTGTGGAAGTGCTATCTCCACTGGCACCCCAGAGTGGAGAAGGGCTTTGATTTTCTGCTTAAACGTTTTGACCATGTTTTCAGCCCGACCATTTGTTGCTGGGTGGTACGGCGGGGAAAACGTGTGCTGGATGGCATTCTGGTGGCAGAAATTTTGAAACTCATCCGAGGAAAACTGGGGTCCGTTGTCCGAAACAAGGCGTTCTGGAAGCCCATATACTGCAAACCAAACCCATAATTTGTTGATGATTGCTGTACTGCTAGTACTTGTAAGTTCACACACTTCCGGCCATTTGGAGTAACTATCCACCAACACCAGGAAGTACTTGCCCAAAAAAGGGCCAGTTATGTCCACGTGTACCCTATGCCATGGCTTGCCAGGCCATACCCAAGGCAGAAGGATGGATTTGTCTGGAATGGACTTCTCCCGAAAGCACGAATCACATGACGCTGTGACCTTTTTCAACATGTCATTCAACTTCGGCCACCAAACATAGGATCGTGCCAGAGCCTTCATTTTACAAATGTCGAAGTGGCTGGAATGCAATTCCTTCAAAACTCTTCCCTGAAGAGAAGACGGCACCACCACTCTGTAGCCCCACATCAGCACACCCTGCTCAAGTGTCAGTTCCAGTCTTTGTGTATAGAATGGCTTCAGCGTCTCCTCAACTTCAGCAAGCACACCATCGTGAACACACAACACGACCGTGGAAAGATTGGGCAGGAAACGGGCATAATAGTTTACTAATCCAAGCCATGCACGCATTTGCTTAAGATCTTGCATGGCTGGCACATCTACAACTGCCCTGACTTTGTCACTGCAAGTATGCAGCCCCTCCTTGTCAACTGTATGACCTAAGAAGGTCACTGAAGGCTGAAAAATTTTGCACTTCTTTGTATTTACTTTGAGGCCATACTTATCTGGAACACTGTGTCCAAATTCTTCCAGTGTTGCTCCCGTGTTGGCCCGGTAACCATAATGTCATCTTGAAAGAAAACTACTCCTTCTAGGCCTTGAAGGACTTGCTCCATTGTGCGTTGAAATATTGCAGGACAAGAAGCAATTCCAAATGGCAGTCTGTTGTACCTGAAGAGACCCCGGTGAGTACTGATTGTGCATAACTCTTTTCAGTTGCTGAAATGCTTGACACAAGTCTACTGTAGAAAACTCCTTACCCCTTTCAATTTTGCGAATAGTTCCTCTATCCTGGCAATAGGTAATATTCTACAACTAACTTAGGATTTACTGTTACTTTATAAGTCTGCACATATGCGTATATTCCCGTCACTTTTTGCCGCTGGAACAACAGGTGTAGCCCATTCACTGAATGTCACTGGGTGCAAAATGTGCAGTCCTAAAAGCCTATCTAATTCCTCATCCACCTTGCTTTTAAGTGCAAAGGCAAGGGTCCTGGCCGGCAAAAACACAGGAGTGGTATTTTTCCTAAGTCGTAAAGAGACCTGTCCTCCAGAAAAGGTTCCCAGGCCCCTGTCAAAAACCAACGGATATTTTACTTCCAGGCTGTTGAACAACTCCCATTTTTGTTTCTCTGCTGTGTCAACATGGTACAAGTGCGGCCGAGGCAAATGTAAGGCATCATACCAGTCTCTCCCTAGCAAAGGGGGGCCACCATTTGGCACTACGAAAAGATATAAAGCAGCGGTCTTCAGCTATCCTTTCACCTTCACAGGCAGCTTTAAACGTACCACATGGATTCATAACTTCGTTGGTATAAAACTTCAATCTGACATTGGTAAAGCTCAAGGTATAGGTTGCAAACAAATGTCTGTAGGTATGTTCTGATACTGCAGATATGGCAGCAGCACTGTCCACTTCCATATCTAACTGTACCTCGCCCGCTAATACAGGGATGACCCACGGCTTAGGTTTTGTTCCTGCTGATATACAAAACATTGATGCGAATTCACTTCCCCACTGATCTAAGTGGCTAGTTTGTTCCTCTGCACCTTCATGCTCAACAAAGTTGTGTTTTTTAGACTCGCTCTTCTTTGACACTACTACATTAGAGCAAATGCGCTGCAAATGACCCAGCTGTTTACAATTGTTACATCTGTAACTCCTGAATTTACAGTCCTTAACTGTATAATTTGCTCTTCCACAGCAAAAGCATTTCATCGCTCCTACCCCTTTTTCATCTACCTTCCTGGGCCTAACCTTGACCAAATTTACAGCCTCCATCACTGGGGATGGCTGACCAGATACTTCACTAACCTTTAGCTCGGCCACACCTCGAGATGCATTATCTGCTTCATATGCAACTGTGAGCGCTACAGCTTTTTCAAATGTGATATCTTCTGATTCCAAGTATAACATATGTGTTATATTTTTGTCTCTTACTCCGACTACAAATCGGTCACGCAAGGCAGAGTCTAAAAACGTACCAAAATTACAATACCTGGTTAATTTCCGTAGTGCAACTACAAAGTCAGCCGCTGTTTCACCATCTTGTTGCACGCACTTGTGAAAACTGTGTCGTTCTGCTGTGATCGACAGCTTGGGGGAATAGTGCTCGCCCAATAACTTCAAAAGTTCCTCGTAACTCCGGTCCTGGGATTTCTTAAATTCACACAAATTCTGTAACACTTCATATGTATCCTTGTCTAAAGACAATATCAAAATTGCACGCTATTTCGCTTGGTCCTCTTCTTTATCACCGACACCATTGGCGATAAAACACTGTTCCAAGCGTTCGGCATACGATTCCCACGAATCTTCGTTGCTGACAAACTTTACCACCTTGAAACCTCCCCTGTTAAAGACACTAATTCACCACGCTACAACCTCCCGAACGTAACTCACATCCTCGTCGCCAATGTGGTATTTATTTATCCAAAAGTACAGACAAGTTCCAACAGATAGCCTAAAACATAGCCATGTTCACTCGTTCACACCGTCACCTGCCCTAGCAGCCAACCTCCCAGACTTCAATATCCCACAGAGACATTTATAAAAATATTTCAAAAATGAAGAAGGTACAAGATCTACACACAAAGTAATGCTCTTCATATTGTAATAAAATAAATGTTACTGACTTAAATGATTTGAACAAATTTATACAATATTTGTACTAATAGTGTGACATATTTTGTAAATTAGGACATTTTACATAACATGTTAGAGCTCCAGCATCAATTTTATTTGACATAATTAAATTCTGCGGAACGAATAGAATATGTTCACGTTCCAAATAATTTTATTTCAACAAACTTTGTGCACTGCAGTTGTTGCATAAAACGTACTATATGCGACTGATGGGAAGAGCCCTGCCAGGAATGCGGCCGGGAAGAGGCGCAGTGACATCACAAGGGTCAGGGAGGCAAGGGAGCGTGTGCTCCTACGCAAAGTGAAAACATTTTCTGTACTCGACGAATATGGTGATGTTTCCTAGCACCGCCACATAGAGATTTATGGAATCCGAAATTTCTGCACTACTGCAACGCCATCTATCGAAGTCATCCACAATATCATGGTAATGTATTTCCGCCAAACACCGCATTTATTTTACCAGATTTAGAAAATGAAGTATTAGTATGTGTTGCATTTCGTATTTGATTTACCTTGCTTATTCGTTTCACCGTTGCTTGGCTTACACATACAAAACAGTGACATGACATGTTGCTTGACTCAAAGAAAATGCTAAGCTACCTTTTTTGGTTCTTTGTCACACTTCTTAATAACTGTACTTATGATTTCACATCCTTCACTGTGTATTACTTTTCAATTTTGGTTTTGCTAGATAACATTGATGAAATAAAGATTACTGTTTACAGTTAGCAATTGATCAAAGTTACCCACAAAGACACTAGTGATTTTAATTACAAATGAAAAACAATTAAGATGCACTAGCCTAGACAAACATTTACATTTGAGTGTGATATGAACGCACCGTACGTTTTGAATCAACTTCGACGTGTAAAGAAGAGGACAGATGTTTGCGCGCATGACTTTACACTGCTCAGGCCGACAAGCCCTACCCCCGTTTTCAAGGAACCCGACCGCCACCATCCCTACCACCCCTTACTCATGTATAGGGCTCTTCCCATCAGTCCTAGACACGGAGGCGTAAGGCTTATATTATGTGAAAAAAAAATGAAGCTACGTTCCTGCAAATTAAGAAATATTTAATTTACGACAGAACTTCACGTAAGGTTATGTAGAAAAGATTAAAAATAAATTAATGATTCAGTAAAATTAAGAAAAGAACACTTACAGGTCTATGATGTCAAATGATATACTAAAACATTGGAAGTAGCGCGAGCACGCACATCTGACTGCCGGTGGTTGTTGACGAACTGGCCGAGGCCTACAATAGCTGCCGGGACAGCGGTCAAGTCATTACTTGAATTTAAAGCTCAGCAACCAACCCTCTTATATGCTTATCTTATGAAACATCTTAAAGTATTTGCATTTGTAGCAGTATTTTACATTTGAGTTAATGTAATATTTTTGTTAATTATTTGTAACACAATTATTATAAAGTTATTGCAAAAATGCCCAAGTTACGATTTTCTTGGTCGCTTAGTAACCAATTTTATTATTATTTTGTCTACATATACAAAACTGTTTAAATTAAGAACTTTTTAATTTATTATTCAACTTTGTGGCTATAATATTTTTTGCAGTCCATTTGCAGATGTCTTCATTTGTATTATATACGACACCTATCTCAACTCGTCTGTTTCTTGCAAACTACATGCCACCATTTTCTTTACTATTCCCCTAATAAGCAACTATCCGCAAGTCCAACAACCGGATAGCTTATTCAGCAAAATGAGCGAAGTCTTTCAAACAGCCAATATCCGAAGTTGGGTTATCCACCTGATAGTTATATTCAAAGCTTTATTGGGAGTTGGTAATAAGGCACAGAGTTTTCTTCCAATAAGGCATGAGTAGTAGTAAAAACTTCTTATTTTTCATTAATTAAAAAGTTTTATGAAAATTTATATTTTTGGTGAAAGTGTTCAGTAACATTCAAATTTTACTAACCAAACGAAAGTTGTAAGAATTTCTCAAAAAGTACGGGCACTAAAAGTCAACAATTATTTCTTGTTAAAAATTCTAGCAAACTGTTGCAGGTGTCAACCAAAAAATAACAAATTTGTATTCAATCCGGATTTGATCCCCAGTGGAGTCAACTCACATTTTCGCAAAAGTAATAAATTCATGTTGAATTTCGCTGTTCGGCGGGTTTTCTCGTGGCTCTCCCATTTCCCCCGTCCATGCATTTCTGCGTTACTCCATATACAGGTTGAATGATGTGTGTAATAAACACATCATTCAACCTCCATCCATTGGCTCTCTGACCATAGCTGTTATGAACAGCTCAAATCTCTTTATTCCAGATAAGTGAATATTTATCGCATGATTTTCAAACATATTTGTAATTTTCTACTGGCTACTTACCACCTCGAATTCTTTATATCACAAATAAGTAAAAGTAGAAAATATTTACTTGCTTCGATTTTTTTGAAGAACATGTCCAGAGTTTTCTGTGAAAATGTGAGATGTTTATTCTTCTTGTCACACAACCCTGCACATTTTTAGAAAGCAGCATCACATGAAGCATACATTCTATTTACACTTCACTCTGTTGAATGCCAGACAAAACTCCTATTTCAAACCTTTACAACTAGGCAGTGTCTCCCTCCCTCCATTATTCCTGGAAGCAAGGCCCCCGAGGGTGGTCAGCTATTTATTGTTATCTGGGGCGAGTGAGGGTGGGGTGAGTTGGAAGGGTATATTGCAGGCCTTCAGCGGTTCACTGACCCCAAGCTTGATGCTTGGTTTATCTGCAGAACTGAAGTCTTGCATATTTCTATTGTCACTGGCAAACTTCTGCTGCAAAAATTATTGTATGGAAATCAGAACGTTTTCCACACAACACCAATTGTGAATCATATGTAGGCCTTAATATAAATGGGCATATGTGGAGGCAAAAAATTGAAATTGACAACATTTTGGGGAGGGGGGAGAGGGCCCAGGCCCCCCTCCCCCCAGCTACATCTCTGCAGTATAGACAGTGCATAGGAATGAAGACGAGATGTGTGGGTAGAAAATACAAAAATTAATTTAAGTTGGACACAGGGCTGCAGTAAACACCATGTCGAGTCGTATGCTGAGCAGCATGACACTTGATGTCAAGGTGAAACCCACAAACATCACTTTAGAGGCATTTCGTGGTTCAATGATCAAATCACAAGGAATAGTCAGTCTAAACTGGGCAGTATGATGTAAGCAAGAAAATTTAACATTTGTTGTGGTTGACTCCACTCCTAGGACTGCAGGACTGTGAGGTGCTTGAATTAATAACAAAGGTTGAATTCATAAACACCAACGTACAGAAAAACTTAAAATATTACTTGTAAGTGAATACCTGAAATATTCAAGGGAATAGGAAAATTTCCAGGAACCTACACCATTCTTGTGGAGGAAGATGCATAGCTGGCAAATGAACCACCAAATAGGATACCTACTTCAACGAGACACATCGTAAGAAACACATTGGCAGCGATGGAAAAGAGGAAGATAATTGAAAAAGTAAAAAATACAACAAGATAACATTGCATCAACCATTTGATCATAGCATAAAAACCTGATGGTACACTACAATTTTGTTTGGACCTGCAGAAGCTCAATCACATTGTAGTCACACAACATAGACTGCTACCAACAATGGCAGAAATCTCTGAAACCCTGGCTTTCAATAAATTCTTCACTATTCTAGATTTTAAGGATTGTTACCATCAAGTTGGACTCAACGAAAGATCAAGCAACTTACGTTGCTTTTCAACCCCCTATGGTGTGTACATATTCAAACGATTGCCATTTGGACTAAATTGTGCTAGTGAGACCTTCTAAAAAAAATGGGAACAAACTTACGGGGCATACCATACGTGCTACTTTATCAGGATGACCTGATAATATTTGAAACTTTGGAGGCAGAACATAATGAGACACTCAAGCAGGTAGTAAAGAGAGAAAAAGAGGCCAACATAACATCTAACCAAAGTACAATACAAGAAGAAAGAAATCATATTCGTGGGGCTTAAGTTCAGTGATTAAGGATTAGGAGCAGATGAAGATAAGGTAAAGGCACTACTAGAACTAAAGGCACCAAACCCCAAAACAGAACTTCAAAAACTTGTGGAAATGTTTAATTACGTGTGACAATTCATACCTAACAAGACGGCCAAAAATGCACCACTAAAGCAACTGTTAGCAGATGGGGTTGATCTTCAACGGCTACGAGCTAACGAGGATGCAGTTGAAGAAATGAAGATTCTAATCTTCAATCCCCCAGTGCTGGCAAACTTTGTACTCTACAAAGAAATCATACAGCATGATGTAAGCAAAGATGGCATAGGATGCGCACTCCTTCTAGACCAAAAACCAGTACGCTTCATATCAACAAGCCTGTTCCCAGCAGATTGCAATTACTCTCAATCTGAAAAAAGAGATGTGAGCAATATATTTAGGCTTAAACAAGTTTCATAATTATATCTATGGACACAAAGTGACAGTTCATACAGATCATAAACGACTGGTAGCAATCATGAACAAACCCATACATAAGATAGGACCTTCAGTGCTAAAACAGCTATGCCTTGAGACTCTTAACTGTGAAGTAAAGTACCTACCAGACTCACAGATGTATATTTCAGACCTACTATCCCGATCACACCAGACAAAGCAACTAGCAGAGGATCCTGAAATGAAGGAACTCATACAGGAGCTGGTTCATCTGCCAATTTCCGAAGCCAAATGACAAAGGAAGATACAGAACTGGCAGAACTAAAAAGGATAATTCGGAATGGGTGGCTAGACCACAATAAGCTAATCCCAGAATGAATTTGATGGATATGGCCAATGCAAAATGAGATATACAGTACTTAGACATGAATATAGTATTTTATCAAGATAAGTTCAAGGTTCCACAAGCATTGAAGACTTTAGTAGTGAACTATTACAGGAAGGATACAACAGTAGGGATAAAACAATAGCGAAAGCTAAAACTGAATATTACTGGAGAAATATGTACACAGAATTCACCAACTGGGTCAACAAGTACCAAGTATGTGAAGTGCGTCAGTCAATGAAGCCAAAGGCATGAATGTTTGCGCAAGAAAGTTTGCACCATCCTTTTTAAACAAAAGACAGTGGACACCTTCGGAACAGGGGGCAAGAATTAGCTAATTCTTGGAGATCAGTTCTCAAAATGGCTGGAAATTATTCCCATCAGACAGAAAACAGCGAGACAGTATGCAATAAACTGAAGAACATCATGAGCACTCATGGCATACCAAAGTAATTAGAGCAGACAACATGCCCTTCCAATCACACATGTACCACATGTTTGTCCAAGAATATGAAACAGAAGTGCAAATGTGCAGCCCATAATACCATGGTGACGTTCCAAAACGTTACTCTGCAAGTACTCTGTGCCTATCCCAAAACCTTTGGAGCAAAAATTTTACTTACTCTGACGGTGTCCCAAAATTACAAAGTAATTACTCTAAGCATCTTTGCGGAGTAAAATACTTACTCCCGTTATTTAGTTGAGTAACTGAGAGCAAAATTCATTTGTTTATGCAGGAAGTGAAAAAAATGGGAGAAATTCACATGTTACACTTTGAAAAGATATTGTAATTACACCTAAGGAACGATGTTATGTTGTTGGACGTACATTGAATACCTGTAAATTAATACATGTTTCAAATATTAAACTGTCCCTATAAACAAACATAGTATGTTTTATAGTCCCAATAATTTTCAATTGTAGCTATTAACGAGTGTGCTTAGTGAATTGTGTTAAAATATAACATTAACTTTAAAATGACTGAGATAAAGAACTGAAGTTATAATTTAAATAGATAGTGAGAATGTTCGCTAATACCTGTATCAGCAATTGTTGAGAACATTGTGAAATAAAAAATCCATTCTAAGTTTCCTAGCTCCACGATTCCCAACGTTGGCGGGGGAGGGACAATGTTTCATAATATTGCATATTATTAATTTGCTTCATTTTCACAGTTCAGATGCTGGAGTGCTTCTGTTGGGATTCTCTTTATTTCATAAGATAGGAGGACTACTCTTATAATTTAAAGTCTTTCGTAACACTGTTAATACACTCTTTCTAACATTTCTACATATATTTGCTGTCTACACAAATAAAACATACCTCGGTTAACATTAAACTTGGAAATCGTCTAGGCCTAGTTTCGTAGAGTTCTTGAATGGATGTTGTGTGTATTCGCAACACACAATTACAGGTGCTGAACAGTTTGATTTATGACTCACTGAACGACAAAATCCACATGTAATGCACTCATCAATACCATGTCAAATGAGTTACAAAGAAACTTGCGGAATTCAGAAATCAATTACATAAATTACAACCAGTACAAATATAAACTGTAAACATGATTTTTGCCCTTAGCGAGTTACACATCACTCACATTAAGCCTTATGTTTTTCATTGCGACAGATGGATAAATAGTTTGGTACAACAACGCCTGTATATTTCACTTCATTATAAAAATGTTGCTGTCTATGAACAAAGCACTATAATATTCGTGAACATTTTCAATCGATGAAAATGAGCACATGTCTACCACACTGTATGATAAAACAATGAAACTAACGAACGTTTGTTTTCACCACACTTCAGAACAGTTAAAAACTGATAATATTAATTTTTATAATTACAGCTGTCGTACCTAAAAATTTAGTCGCAATGTTCACAAACAACTGAATCTGTTTACTCTACACCCGTACCAAAACAAGTTTTACTCTTGTTTTACTCTGCCTTACTCCCCATTATTTTACTCTGCTCCAAGAGTAACGTTTTGGAATGCAGCCCATAAGGGTAATGGGTTGGCAAAAAGAGGGATGCCACAAAGAAAAACCAGAGAACTCAATAGGGAATTCAGAAACCTAATACAAAAATACTTTCATAGCCCACTGGTTGGGCTAGAATTATCTCCAAGCCAACTCTTAATGAGCAGACAACTCTCTGAACCCAATCACCAGTCAGCCAGATATTGGAACCAAGAGTAGTCACAAATGCATACCAACAAATGAAGGCATGACAATTATACCACAAACACGGGTATGACAAGACAGTACGATACCAAGCAACTGAGTTCAAGCAAGGAGAAGAGGTAGTCATAAAAATCAACAAGCAAGAGACGTGGCAACCAGCAACAGTGGTGATACAACATGAGGCACCAAGATCATACATACTCCGAACATCCAATGGCAGGATGATTAGACACAATGAGGTCCACATTAAAGCATCTCACAGAGCTGTTGGTGAAGATAATCACACTCCACATACAAACATACCTCTCATGCCAAGGCATAATATTATAGACCAGAGAGAGTTACAAATAAATAAAGAAGTGAGACCCCAAAGAGAGCAGAACAATGCATTTGAAACAGCGAGAGAAAGGGTTTGCAAAAGGAGAGACAGTTATGAAGACTAGAGAAGAACAAACAAAAACATATACTCAACCCATTTGCTTTAGCCTGGTAGACTGGAGGGATGACAGTGATGGCACACAAATAACTCACCAGAATAACACAGACAAGACGACAAGATCAGGAGGTATGGTACAATCTCCTGAAAAGTTGATGTTTTGGAGCAGAGGGTGAACTCAAGTGGGATGTGTATGAGTGAGATTACTGACACAGTAAATTGTGTGTGCAGGGTTGGCAGTAGTATCGAAGGACTGAAAGTGAAAAAGTTCAAGAGTGAAGAAATGAACATAATGTGCATAAAACAGATACATTCTGGTAGAAAACTTTGCTAAAGGATCTTAACTAAAACAACGGTACGTATTTAGGTACAGAATCAATGTTTCTTTAAATATAGGAAATGGTTTTACTAATTATGTAGAGAAATGTTTCTTGCATAACACACATTTCACTTGTGTTGGCACACAATGCAAATCAATATGGCATTGGCATTGGCACTGTTGTGAATGAGTGAATAATTTTGGTCAGCGCTTAACATCGAGGTCTTAAGCGCTGATGAGCGGTGACATGATGCGAGTATTGAGCAGCGGCGAAATTAAATGGCGGGGTAAACGGAAGCTTCCCGAGAAAACCCGCCGACCAATGTCATCGTCCGGCACGATTCCCACATGAGAAATTTGAGGACCGACCCCACCGGGAATTGAACCCGGACCGTCTTGGTGGGAGGAGAATGGTCTAACCATTCTGCCACCACGGCCCCAGGTACTGTTGTGCACGTACATCTGTTTATATGTTTGTCTGTTCCCATATCACAAAGTGTGTTGTAACTTTTATTTTAATGGTTGAAATGAGTTATTTTACAACTCCTAAATGAAATAAAAATGTTAGTGCATGTTCCAAATATAAGTTAAAACCATGAGATACATGGATGCAACTATTCACGCTTAGTAACTCTGTTATTCTAACCAAACACACAAATAGTTTACAAAATGCTGTTTAGAACTGTTCAATTTTTATATATTTGCACACCCTTTACTTTTGTTCTGTTTACTTTGTGTTCTGTTGCTTTTCAAATATTTCAATACTGTTTGAGAAAAACAATTACACAATGTAATCTAACTCAATTATGGTAGAAAAAATAAATGACACTCAATTGCCACATGAAAAATAAATATATTTACATTCTTTACCATTATATACAATAGAAAAGGTTACATTTTGAACACTTTACATAAAAGATTAAATTTAATTGCCTAAAAATGTATTTTTAATATGTGCACCATTCATGTAAATTTTCAAATAGGACACACTTTGCAGTTAAATTGGTTGAACAGTAACAATTCTATTTTCTTCATAGATACATAAGCACAAGGTTAGATTTATGGGCAATATTTTTCTAGTGCTTCAATACTGAGGATTTCTCCTTACATATTTTGACATGCCTAACTGCCACCAGTTTTATGGGAATACTAAAACCCTCTTGTGAAACTATGAATGCAAGGTCAACGCGGCTTCAATAATAAGTTGTGGGTACCTCAGTTCCAGGTCTCTTGACAACACTGCCATTCAGTATAATTGTGTATGTGTGAGTGCATTGGTTAGTTATGATCCAGTTCTGCTGAGATACACATATGTGAATAGCATCATCAGCAGATCTTAAACTTTGCCATCAGATGTTGAGTGGCCAACCCTGGAAGTATACACATGGATGCCGGAACAACAGGGCTTTAGCATACACAAACTTGTAATCAGTTTAATCAAGGCAACTTTCATGCTGCCTTACTGCCCTTCCATTTGGTTAAAATGACTATAGAGCAGTCTGTCAGGTTGTAGTGTGATTTTATAACACTCCCAATGAATTACAGAAATATATACATTCCTGATTTTGTAGCAACACAATCTTTGGTTGATATTTAACAACTAAGCAGTGGCACATCAAAGGCAGCAGTGATAAGATACCAGTATGCTGAAATCTTGAGAGTAAAGATGTGGCTTCCATTGAGAAGTATTCATCAATATGACTCCGCCCAGAAAGCCACTTATCACAGTAACTGGCAATACTGTTGCTGATTTTGAAGCAAAGACATGTTATTAACTACAGTAGGTGAAAATTTTAATAGTGTGTTACTATATGACAAACTCTTCAGTATCAACATACATATGTTAACAAACATATACAAACAAAAAATATATTCTACACATGAATTAGAGCTGAAAACACTAAATTTTTCATAGCTATAATTTCTTGCAGTCCATACAATGTTAGTGCTATAGTACAAAATTTATTTTAGTCAAATATTCTCAGTTAAAAATATTTAATTTTATTACTACAACATAACCTGGAGAAGAAAAAAGTTCTATTGTGGCACAGTGCACAAACATCATACTATAACTAGGGCATCACAACCATTACATTTTTAAATAATCTGCCTAAAACATAAAAAAAATTATTTATGCCATATTTTCCTTCATAAAAAATCATGATCTACTGAACATGTCACAATTTAAATGCAAAGTTGCCAGTCAGTGTATATTACTTTGGCTTTATGCTGTGAAGTACTATTAAAAATATTTTGCAGTAAAATGAGCAATACTTACTTGTATATCATTATGGTAAATCATTATAGCTATAACAAAATGAACACAATATTATCCGACAGTACAAAAATTAATCACAATTTGAGAGGTTAAACCAAAAACATGCTAAGTCAATATCAAGTTTTTTCCTGTTGAAACTGGCATTTGCTAGTTCAAAATGATTTTTTTTTGTCAGTTATGAGATAGTGGAATAACTGGTTTAAACAGAATGTAAGAACAGTTATATTAAGAACATATAAGGAAAGACTATGTTTAAGTATTGCTGAAAATGTGCTAGAGTTTACTTAGTTCACTTTCCTTATGACCTTTCCATATTAATCTTAAAACAATTCCCACAAAGGAAAAAAAAAAAGAACTCTCCATATCCAACATTCTTACATGAACACTAGCCAAGAAGACTGAATATTCAGACATAAACCCACAGAGTTAATTAATGCAATTATTAGAAATTTGAAAAGGATGCTTGCTGTAACTTTTCTTAACTAAATAATATAAACAAAAAAAGTTTGTTTTCACACAAAAATACATACGTGTGCGTGTACACAAAAATTAAACATTAACATAAATTCTAGTAGCTAGCTGAATTTTCACAGCAAATTATTATGTATTCCGTTTCAATATTTAGCAGTAAATGTGTAACTGTGTCCAATCGTGGCAGAATGCCAAGCTTCATAAATTTAAAGCTTTGTCATAAGTATGTTTTCATTAATGTATAGCAGCACTTCAAAGAAATATTTTATCTATTTTGCACACAGGTATACACTCAGTTGGTCAATTTTTTTATGTGTACATAATATTCCTTTAAGCACTGAACAGCCTGTCTCACATCATAAGAATTCCAGTTTATGATAATTCTGAGGACTGTTGTGTGTACAAATTTCTACAGAAAAATATTTTTCATTTTGATTAACAGTACAGTTTGAGAGCTGGCCGAAGAGTATTTGTACAAAAATCACTCGTGGCAGAGAAAAACACTGCTTTTTTCACTGCAGCAGCTGTAAAAAAGAATGTAAACACAACTGTCAGGTGGACTATATATTTTTAAAATGCAGTGGTAAATTATTTTAATTTCTTTGTTTTCCTCATGCATATTTACATCTGGAATTTTTAACATGTTACGTACGAATTTAACTATATTTGCTACTTGACTCTGTTGTATCTAAAATAGTAACATACTTATTATTACATTTAACAACTTTAAAAACCAATTCACATAATTTTAGCACAGATATACTGTAATACACAAGACTCGTAACTTGTATTGTCTTGCGCATTATCAATAAAAAAAAGTATACTGGAAAGTATGAATCTGTAGTTTTTGGCACCAAAGACTTTTTTCGGCCAAAAGTACTACTGCAAAGAATCTCCTATTGCAAGAAAAGGTACAAATTTCCACATGTTTTTTTATGTACTTGACAGTACTAGAAGCTTCAACACTTTCAAACTTCTGCCTAATTACTACCAAATCCCAAGTACATGATACAAGAAACTTATGAAAGTAAAGTATGCATTATATTGTAGCAACAATTACTGTTTCCAAGATTTATCGCTTTACAGATTTAAAAAAATATATTTAGAAGAAAATCTCAGTTGATGTGAATGTTTTTTATCATGAAAAAAGTTATGTGTGCATGCACATGAAAGTGTGTATGTGTGTGTTCAGTAATGTGCGTATAATGTATATAATGTGCTGTATAGTTTTTCACATATTTACACACAGTAATTTTGAAGCGAAAATTATAACCATTATAATATTACATCTCTCCTTACGTAGATTCCAAATTTATTTACTATCAAACAAACTTAAAGTTACATTAGAATACTTATTGCATCGACATACAGTCAGTTTGAATCCTGCCCGGAGTACTTAAGTAGGTGGAGATAAAAATTCACAGAATGGTTTAATGAGCAATTTATGCTGCAAATGCTCATCAAATAGTCTGTTAGCACAAAAAAAAACATTAAAATAATATTAGCAATAATATGGTACTGGTAGGAATGGGTGTGTTCTGTACCTTTGTTTGCAGTCACTAATAGCATTTTTGCAAATATGCAAGTAATAATTAGTGGCTGTAATTAGATCCCTGCCTGACAGCAACCAATTTTATTTCCTGCAAGATAACCTGTTTAAGACATTTGATGATCTAATGCTTACCAACAATTGAAATTCCAACATGACAAGTTTCCCAGTCCATTCTTCACATACTTCACAGGTTAACTTCAATTACATACACAGGACATGCTGAGTTTTTATTTTGTAAGTTATCATGATATTTTCACAATCCACCAGAATTGTTTACATGGGAGATTATGAGAGTCATGCCTAATACTGTGAGCCCTGACGACAGTCTGGAGAATCTTTTGTACATCAACACAGCTGCTGTTAAAATATGACAAAAACAAAGTATTTAAGACTAATTCAATAATCTTTGTTTTTTATTTTTGTTGTGACTTGATCATCATACTTGTGTTGCTATTTAATGTAACCCACAATATTCACAGTAACTCCTGCCTAAATACTTAGGTCCCTTTTTAAAAAAAAAGTTTACAATATTTTCAATTCATACTGTGTATACATTAACTACAGAAAATATTTGTCACTAGAAATTTAATTCAATTATTAAATATATTCAAATTCCATACTGTAAATCTAAGGCCCTCTATGATGCAAGTCAATAATTTGCTCTATTCCCAGAAAGAGCTTAATATTAAATAATCACAATGAGTTGTTATTTCTAGTCTCATTTACAGAAAAATAATTTACATGAAATTCCAGTCCCATTTACAGAAAATTCATTCCCATGGAAAGTCCAACTAAAAAACTGGTAATTCTAAAACTAGCAGAGAGAAAAATAACAGAACTTAAGATATTTCAATTGTTATTGCATACTTCCAAGATTTTTCTAGGTCAAGATACATATATGCACTTCCAACAAATACATCTTGAAAAATAAAGTAATGGTTCGGGATAAAATGAGCATTTTTGAAAGCAATGCTTAGTATCCATTTATTTTCAATATTTCGTATTTTTCCTTTTACATATTTTTACTTATGAAGACCAGTTCAATGATTATATCTACATTCCATTCCTTAGGAAACTGCAATCTAAAACACTTTGATCATCAAGAACACAAGTGATCAATAACAGCTATTTTTAAAGGAAAGTTACTCTACATATCTGTCAAGTAACTTCTATATACGAAAGGTTTAATACATTAACACTTTCATTGCACTCCCTAGATGTTCACCCCCAAGGTCTCAAGACATATAAACTGTTTATATACAGTTCGTAGATGAAATGTCAACAAGCAAGTGAATGAGGCTTCTGCATACTTTCAGTCCCATATAAACCCCATACAACACTCCACAAAGATTCAGGAAACTACAAATTATGCCAATAACTTCTTCAATTTAAAAATCAAAATTTTTTATGTTAAACATTAGTTTTGTGCTTGTTCATTTCAAAATAGTGACATAGAGTGTGAAGTTTGTTTCATTGTAAGTTATAGGTCAATGCCAAGCCATAGTACAGCTACAAAACATGTAAATAAACATGTGCTCTTAACTCACATAACATTTAAAAACAAAACAGCCATTACCACTAACTAAACCACAGACACAAACCTAAAAATTCACGCCTGTTTATTCTCAAGTATTTATTAAAGGTGACAAATTCGCTGTTTAAGGATAAGCAACTCCAAATAAAATGTCTGTTAGTCATATAATGCAACAATTCCCAGAACACTGAAAACTTGAGATAATTTGGTTGTTGAAGTAACATACATTTTATTCTAATACTTCTGCAAGTGTGATAAAATTACCATACTTTTTTCATACAAAGCACAACACAATGTGCAAACAATGCGTTGAAACGCTGGCTCACTCAGTAGGTGAAATTACGTACTGTGGTGCTGATCGCAGGCAGTGGTGAGTGAAATGCATCGTAACAACTGGGCACATAAATTTGTGTGTGCAAGTTAAATTGTGTGACTGGTATGAGCATAAATAAGTTTATAAATTACACAAATATTACATATTGATATCATATGGCTTTGATTCAGGATGAATGTATTTAAATAAGAAACAATGAAAACCAGATTCAGTAACTCACTGCTAATATACAAGAATGAGGTAACCATTGTTAATACTGAATAATATGCATTAACAGGCAATGATTTTTTTGAAGATTGATTTCAAAAGTGCTCCCTTTGTAGTGAACCACCTATACACGAAAACTTAAGCGATAACAGCTGAGTGAGTAATAATACCAGTGTATAACACAGAAGTCGTCTGAGTTACAAAAATTACTTTTACAACTGAATTGCTTCAATCCAGTATATTAAAATATGTTGTTGGTAATTTTAGCCAAGCTGAACCAGAACTGGATCAACTATGCATACATGCAACATTTAATTTTTAAAAAATAATTTATGTCTCATCCTTTGTAAATAAGTACATACAATCTCATACAGTTTCTACAAAGGCATGATTTAACAGATAGCCTAGTAATGATTAGAAGAATATTTTTTATTTAAAATTAAACTTGCGCACTATTCTCCATATGATTGCCGTTTTCTTCTGATTCTCTCTTAAATGATTGCTATTTTACCCCAAAAAAACTTCATTGTAAGGTTTTAATTTATTATTTAGCATCACCTTTGCATATATTATTATTATTATTATTATTATTATTAACTTATAATTTAAGTACGTGCATATCTTAATAAGTTTCTTGGAATTAAATTATGTTAAGACATAAAATTTAAATCATTAATAACAAAAATAATTGTTTTCAAATACTTATACAAGGTCATGTAAGACCATTCTAGCCACTAAAGTATTTGGTTAGTGACTATAGGGCTATTGTTTTATCCAACAATTACTGTAAATTTTTAACAAAACTCACACTATGTATGTTGCATCACATTTTTTTCATACTGTAATTACCATCCAACACTACCCCGGGAATTTATTTATCTACTGAAGCAGACAGTAATATTTTTTGCACATTCCGCGAAACTGATAATCACCCTACAAAAGTAAATACAGTATAAACTCTATGGATCGTTTATCAAGGGACCAGAAGAAAAAAATGATGCATGCGGACCAACTATGCATAAGGACTTGCCTCTTTTTTTTTTTTTTAACCTAACCTCGAATGTGCTGAGCTGACTGACAAGACAAAACACAATAAAACTCTCTACAAGTTATTATTTATTACGTTAACGTAAATTACGGAGGAAAATTAAAAAAACACGAACAGGAAATTAGGAACATTACTACAATTATTTTTTAAAGCCTTTTTATTTGAAATATTACGTATTTACGAGTGCAATCGTTAAATTACATTACCGTTACATAACCATATAAACATGCTGCACTAAAATGGAAATAAATAAAAAACCTGTCTGTTTCATTACAAACATTTTCAAAAACATTCCGCAAATTTTAGGTTACAGTTACCGTTAATTGCGTTAAAAACAAAGGTCAGCAAAAGCACGTAATGTTTCCAACATAAAAACAGCGATCGATAAGAGTCCGAGACAATCGATAGTGCTAGCGGCGGCAATTCTCTTCTTGCCGCCATCTTGAATTTATTGTGCCGTGAGTTCAAGCTTTACACGCGATCACGGTCATTCTCCTATGGTTGTGCACATGATCTCCAATGTCGCTGCGATGTTTCTTCTGTGTTCTATTTCCAAACTAGTTTAGATGTCCTTTCTTTCTTCGTTATCTGTGACTCTGACATCACGTGTTTATATTATTTTCCGATGGCAAAAACCGTAAACAGCAGGAAAAATAACATTTTGATGATGTGATATGCAGGAAAATTTAACAGTGTATACATTTGCAAACAAACGGAACATGAAGAAAAAAGTGCAAATCGCAGGAAAACGTAAATATCGGCTGGGCATGTTTACTTTGTGGGCAGCCTCGATTGTCTTTTACCGTTCGCTAGAACTGTTAGTTTTAAATTTACACTGTATGTTGAAATTAATTTTAAAAACGATCGATACGCCTAAATTTTGTCTGTGGGACAAGATATTTTGAGTTATGGATGCGGGAAAAATGATACTTACAAAAACGATTGATGTGGACTTCTTAAACCTTGTTTTAATAGGAAAATTTTTGGGACCAACAAAAATAAACGATAGATACGGGAAAACGATGGAAACGAAAACGATGCAACAAGTTTCTACTGTAGTAAGGAAACAAAAATACAGAATGGGAATACAGCATGTAGTTATTATGCTGATATAACTTATGAAAATTGAGAATTTATTGAAGCTTCTGGGTTGGGGCTTAAAATAATGAAATGTAAATTATATAGTATTTGTACACACAAAAAAAATTATCATCACTATTAAAAATATGAAATATTTGGAATTCCATAAACAGGACAATTATTTTTTCGCAATTCTAATTATTAACGCAGCTTGATCTCAATTTGCACGTGCAGAAAACACATTACTTTCTGCAAACAATTCATTAAGAAAGTGCGTAGCTGTTTTGCTAGGTTTGCTAAGGGTCAATTTTAGCATATTAAATTTATTGTGAAAGCTGAAATAGAATATAAGCACAGTTTCCCTATTTGGAATATCACTTACAGAATTAGTGTACAAATCATGACTGTCCTGTTATTCTTTATAAAGTACATTCAACTCATAATTGTCTATCAGTCACTGCAGATAATTGAAATGTACACACGACACATCACAAATTTACACACTGTTAAGTATCCTTTATTTGTTTACACATAATACTTGGGGAAACTTACAAAATAATCTAATTAGTTAAAGTTTAATAATAAAATGACTTTAATTAGAAATTAAAACCCACACAAAATTGAATGATTAAACAAATTTTAACTTAAAAACTAAAAAAACAAACTTGCTAGAGTTAGGTAATGTTGCTTAGACACATAACCAGGTTTTCTTGATCAAAGCTGGCTAGGTTGAGAATAAATGTATGTAAGCAATTAAGGGTTTTATGGTGGTGGGAATTGATAATGAATCAATATCTTTCATAATTTTTAAAAAAATATTTTACTAAGTTCCCATTGCACAGTTTTTTCAAAGATCATATTTTACTAAATATGAGCATTACAGATTTGTTCCAATACGTAGTTTTATGCCCTAAGACAGACTATGGAGTAAAAATTGCATATAATTCTTTAAGTTATAGCACCTTACGTTTCCTCTCCAAATGTTGACAATCATTGTTTCATGCTTCCTTGATATTTGGAACACTGTGCGTAAATTTTTATTCTACTGTGTTTTTGGCTACAATCAGTGTTTATAATTTTTGTGCCTCATTGCCTGTTTTGTCTAACACTAGCTAGTCCTGCTCTCAAGCATAGTTAGCCAGGAGCTGATCAAGATGTAGATCAACTAAGTTTTAATCACTTTCAGTAAGCAGGTGAACAAATTTTGGGTCACTTTTAAAATGTCTCATAAAAGCTTTTTGTCAAAGTTTGTCCAGAACATTACTTATAAAATTGCCATTTATAGTTACAAAAAATATAACCAAGAAATTGGATGTTAGCTATTCAATTAGGTAGGTCTATTTAACATATTACTTATTTAATGTTAGCTACATACTTAACATAATATTTACTAAATTGTGGCTACCCACCTACTATACAATCAAATTATTATGTATGAGAAACTGCAAATCAGTACATGCATAACAGAAGGTGCCAAAGTACCAGCTATTATTTGATACATTCTGGCGTGCAACTGGTTGATGTTACATTATAAAATTACAAATTTAAAGTATATTTCCAAGAATCCTGGATTTTTGCAGAAAATTTGAATTTTCATGAATTGTTATGATTTGTATTAGTCTGTGTAAGTTGAATTAATAATAGTACACATTTAAAATAAATATCAAAGAGTTGTTGATTTTAGCAGGTTATCTTTATTTCAGCAGGAAATTGGAGTTTTCCTGGGTTGTTGGGATTTTCATTAATAATCAGAATTTTCTCAGATAATTGGGACTTATAGGTATTAGCAGTTGTGAATGCAGAGGTCAATCCACAATGCAAACAATCTGCCTATGAATAATCTAGAGATGAAACTGTACTATTAATACTTATTTTTATCACAGTTACAGTATCCAAACATCATAATTTGTGAAATAATTTGTGTTTGCCATTTGAAAAGTTTTGTTGTCAGCAGTGTCAGACTTTCTTTTAACCCAAACCATGCTGATAAGCTCGTACAGATCATACAGGTTTAACGCAACATATTTCTTAGGTAAAAACTCAAGACAATACAAGAGTAAGTTCTTTAACTGAAAGATTTAAATGTGAATTAAATATTGAGTGATTGAAATATAGTGAGAAACTAAATGTGTAGATTCACAGCCATTACAAACTATATCGTGATGGCTGTTCTGTTCACAGCCCAGTCTAGACACTAGACGAAGACATTGTGAAGCTGCATGTTCACGACAGAACAACGATGATGATTCTGTCATTATTTGCCATTGTTTGTCACAGCAAGAAGACAGATAAATACTGTTATATTAATCCTCAACCTGGAAGGTAAAATAGCTTTTCTGTACACCATGTACAAATCGGCAAGTTATTTTTTCCTACTATATGTAATAAGAAGCATTACAATAACTTGTCACAACTTTACTTAATATACTTTTAAAGTGTTTTATATCTAAGTGATTACCATATGAATGTGAAAAAGTAAAGAAAAAATCATAAAACATTATAGAATACATAAAGAGCATGTAAATTAAAAAGGTATAAAAAAGGCTTCTGGGTTGAGACCACATTTGCAGATATGGAGAGCTCTAACATACCATTAAAAAACCAGCAGACAGTTAACTACCTTTATTAATACAAACAAACATATGTTGACAGCTAATTCAATCAAACCAAATAAATGTCAATTTTTGTATACTTTACCATAGAAAATTACTTTTTACTAATATATTTCACTGTACTCTGCCAAAGTTTTGTGTATGAAGACTGCACAGCCAATATAATAACAAAAAAAGAATGTAAATATAGCATGTAGGTATTAAGATAGTAAAATATATGGAACTTCATCTACACATCTCTGTTGAGGCTTAAAAACTATGAAAAACAAATACAACATATAGAGCACGTATATAATATAGTCTAGGCCTTAACTGAAAAACAAAGGTCAAAAATATTTGGCATTTTCATTAATAGGACCAGTAAGTCATAGTTAAATTCATGTCATACCTTATTAGATAATAAACATATATACATATAATAGTGACATATCACATCCATGATGATATGCAATTACAAATAACCCACAAACAATACCAATGTACAGAAACACCTCATGTATCACATGATGCAGCAGTCCATTTGCAGTAAATTTCAAGTCAGTCATATCATGCAAAAAGCATACATATCCTAGCCCTTAATGTAATCCAGCATTAATAATAAATAGAAGAACTAGCACACACATAACAATATTCAGTTTAACTGTAGCACCAATTTCATGTTTGACAAAAATTCCTCACTTACAGCCTACATTATCAAACCAATTACTGATATTAAGGTACATCAAAACTTATTTCATAATACAGTCTACTCTCCCAATTCTAATCATACGCACACAAACTCCTTACTCCTGGAAATGGTACTTATTACTGTACATTAATACAATTAAAATTTTTCACAAAATATTAAGTGCATTCTATCACATACTTTCTACATGCCCGGACACATATTAAAAACTTATTTAGTAATTAACATATTTAAGCCTTTTTATACTATGACAGCACTTCAAATCATGCTAAATTTATCTTAATTTCCTGTCACTAAACATATTTTCAATTGGAAAACATTTACAATACATTTTTAAGTACCACTCAACCAAAGACATCTGGTCACATTTGAAGGAAAGTAGGCCAGTGCAAAACAGAAAACAGGAGATGGATCACATGCGTTTACATAACACTTTTAACTTGAGGTTATAATGTTTATGTAAGTACCACAAATGCATGCAAACTTTCACAAGATCACTTAAATAAATGTTTTACCATTTCTAACTCATGCTAAAAAAATTAGACCACAACTCTTGGCTTTATGTGCTGAAATCTTATAACAAAATCATTTTGTTCATTTCCTTACAAGGAAAACACTGCAATGACACTTCCCCCAGCTTAGACACAACATGGTTGAAATGTGGTTAAGTGAACAGCGTGCTTGAAAAAGTGAATATTGATAACTTTATGGCCAAAAAAGTAACTTTCAGTCTGAGCTGATATTTAGTATACTTATGGCAATCCACAAACACTCAACAGTAATAACCTTTTCAAGCACACAACATTCTACTTTACTGCATTAAATTGTAATAATTGTCTGTGTGTGGACTCACACAATGAACAAATTCACCCATGCACGTTTTCTTAAAAATGTGTTCCCATGATTAACACTGTAATTTATTTCACTTCTACCAGCAAGTATTCAGCTATTGTTGGTTATGGCCCTAAGAACCTTACTGGCACAAGGCATGCTGAAAACTGAATGAGGGCACTGTCAGTCATGTTATAATTTTGTTACATGGTCTTATTAATTATGATGTACAACTCAACTGGAAGTTGTTTCCAAAACTGTCTGAATCTCCTATGGTACCAGCTCTGCAATATATATTCAAAACCAGGTCTGGAAAACTATAATGTATAAAATCTTCATCATAATTGGTGGTGTGAGTTTTGCCACTTTTTCTTGGAACAGATAGCACAAATATAGGATGATATTACTAAATAACACTAAAAATACTTTAACGTATACAACATTCAAAAAACAATTAAGACAAATTTGTATAGTTCAAGATAGAATGTCCACAGGCAATGGCACAAATTAGAAACTTAACTTCATTATTTGTTTTCGTTCCTAGAATTACTCTTACAATGTGGTAAGTATATATAAATTTTTTTTGCCATTAACCATTACAGAACTATGCTACCATCAAAAACCCAGAAGATTAAACAAAACATTTTGCAAAAATAAGCCAAGACAATAAGTGTCAACAATTATTTTAAAAAAACATAGCATTGGACCAATGAAAAAAAAAAAAAACTGTATGTGCACAAACTAAGATAATATAAAAGAGAATACTATTGAAGAAAATTAAGGGGGGGGGGAGAAATGTTTACTATATACAAAAGAAACATCTTCAGTGAATAAATTTGTGAAATTAAAAGCATACATAATGATTGTACAGTTTGAATGTTTGAGAACATCTACAATGTTCATTAATATTGCTTCCTAAGACACATATTCATATATACAACAAAGTCTATAAATTAAAAATTTATTTACTACTTCAGAATGACAAAATATCTAAATTTTTTTTTTTTTAAATATCTGTTGATAACACGTATCTTGGCTTATATTTTGTACATAATTTGTATCCAGATTTTTATAAACAAATAAAACATAGGTCTGTAATAACGAATATCCAGACAAACAACTTTTTTTATTTTACTTTCAGACAATTCAAAATATGTGCATCATTCTTCAGCAAAAAAAGCTTAACTGCCTGCAATACACAATTATCTCAGTTATTTCACTATTCTGTTTATGTTCACAACACAAAATTACTTTTTGTTTAGAGTTCAATAGCATAAAATGCTCTTTAAAAAGTTTGCTTTTCACAAAATTTTCTAAGCAAAATAAGAAAAAAAGACCTGTCTTTAGCACAGCAAATAAAGTTTGAAGAAAAGTTTTTTTAGAGAAAAAAAATTGAATTTACTGAAGTAAAAAAAAATACTCCAAGTGCTTTGGAATTGTTTGAAGGGAATATCCACTCTGACAACAGGTTTGAGATTTAGGTACTGGCAATGGCGATTGGAAAAAATAATGATAAAAGGGTGGTATAATTTAAATAGAATCTGCAAATACTTAAAAATGTAATGAACAGTCACAGTTCTGTAACAATATAAAAGCCATTTTTAAAGATGTGGATTCTAAAATAATTAAAATTCTTGCATAAGAACAACTTCATTTATCAAAGCAACATGCTTGTGACACCACATAACAAAGTCAACTTGAATGAGTAATTTTTTATATATAGATATCACATATTCTAACAAAATCCCTATTTAATATCTCACAGTGTCCATTTAAGGTCTATAGTAATTGAACTACAATTTAGAATGCTTGTACATATACTTCAAAATTGCAAGGCCAAAGTACGATATATGTTTACGTATGTGCACTATAAAACTTTTCTAGTTGCTAATTCAAGTTTTGAGCGAGATTCACACATTATTTTGATTATGCAAGCTTATGGATAAAAAAGGCCACATTTTATGTCTCACATAAGTGATGTTATTGCAGGCCAAATATCATCATTTACAAAATTCATAGAAATAGCTTCATATTGCATAAAGCTACTTATATTGCACTGTACCAAAAAATATGTTCTCAAAAACAACAAGTAAATGTGGTGGATAAAAGGCAGTATCATCCCCACTTTATGATATGACATATCATAATAAACCTAGCTGGGATCATCACTACCGTTAATTTAGCAAAAATTGCCAGTGACTTGGCGACAGCATATAATAATGAAATCAATAGCAATCACAAGAATAAGACAATAAATATGAGCTAATATAAACAATGTAGTAGTTACCATCCTTATATCCTTTCCTTCCAATCACCACGTACATTATAGCATATATTGCATCATACACATACAAGATTAAATTAAAATCAAGGTTACATGAGCAAGGAAGGTTTATGAAGAAGTTTAAAACCCAAATCACGTAAATATTTTGACACCAAAGGAATTCTAGTTGTCTTTAACTGAAAACTTTTATTTCTACATGAATGTTTGTTCTTAAGCTAACTCTAAGTAAAAAAATTAATATGCTTGTGAATCTCGAGTAACGAGACATTTCAAGGAACTAGGAAGTATTTCCAACAAATGCGATTTCATAAATTCCACCTAATTCTGACAAATACCAAGCTAAGCTATCAACAATAGTCCACACTTCATCTTGAACAATGCTTCCAGCAGCATGCTTATTTTATGATAATTTAAACAAAACCATGTCACTTTGTGAACATATGTAAAAAATTAAATTTTAAGGTCACACCATAAAATACTACGTAAGAAATCTATGTAAATAAGATAATTCCTAACAAGACATTTAACACCAGTTAAGACTAGTTTAAGTCACTATATGTTGTTGCACAGTAAGAATGTATACAGCAAAATAAATAAAATAATAAAACCTACAGAAATTAACAAAAAAATATTTAAAAATTAAATTGAATAATGCATAAACTGCACAAATATAAAAATATAATTCAGGTTAATAAATATCTACATTAAAGAAGCAAATTTTATATGATGCATTAACAGACAAATGTACGTCCAAATAAAATACATGAACTACAAAACTAACAAACTACACTGAGATTCTCAAGTAGACAAGATTGAAACACATGAATTAATTTTGCAATAAAAGTTTTTAACAGTAACTGACTGGATCAACAAAATGCTATTAATATTACTGCAAATGTACCTGTCTTTAACAGTGAAAATGCCAGTTAAACATGCATACCTGCAGTGTAACTCTTATTATTTGCCAATAATGGACATAAGAGTGAAAAATTACTTAAACTCTGTTGATTAAAGAGTTAATATTATTAGTTACAGACAGATAACCTTTGCAAAGCTCTTGTGTATAAGATGCAAATAGCTGTATTAAGGCTTTATTATGTAATTACTAAGCTAGATGAATCAGTATTGTAATGAATATTCTAATATATCAAATATTCTCTTCTTAAATTAGCGAGTCCGTACAACTTAACACTATGTTTGTGTAGCAAACTAGTGGTCTAGTGCTCCAAGTTATGAATATGAACCCAAAAAGACAAAGAAATTATTCCAATTCAAATCCATTCATCAATATTATGGATTAAACAGTCCCTGAAGAAATGTGTGTCTGGGTCTGAACCTTAGTGCCTGGCTGCCCAGGGTTGTTGCACAGCTGTGCCAGAGTTTCTTGTGAGGCACCTGCTTTTAAGATTGAATTTTCCAGCTCCAGCTGACTAATCCTCTCCATCAATTCCGCTATTTTTTCTTTTAGAACTTCTACTTCTTCCCGCACAGCAAACATCAAGTGACTCTTCACCAGATCCTACAACATAAAAATGTCACATTTATCTCAATTCAAAGTGAAAAAATCTGGTGAATGTCTGCATAACATTTTAGAAATTATTCTACATAAACAAGTCTCAGAAAGTACTGTGAACATAAAAAGACAAAACATAAAAAACAGTAACAGTTAATATTTAATTAAAAACCAGTCACACTTTCTTAATTTTTAACTGAAAACTAGTCACACTTTACTTCTAAATAAAAATCATATATTAAAACCATTTGTCAGAGTAACAGGAAAAGTCTGCCTGTATAATTTGTACAATATCTCAAACGCTTTAATCAGTATTTTCTGAACACAGCTTACATACATGTTTAACAAATATGATAAAAAAATCTTCTGCAATATAAGCCGTACCATTATCACAAATTTTACCTTGCAGACTGCCCTGCAGAAGTGGAAAATAAAAATTTATGTTATGTCTAAGCATAAGGACTGCATTATTATTTATCAGTAATACCAATTTGCTTCTATTTAATTAAGAATGATCTTAACCACATACACTTACAGAGTGTAATATTGATTAGTAGGTCACATGCACAATAATATAATGTTTTTGGTAAATAATTTTTCTAGTTACAATTATTTGTACAGGCCATTAATTGAATGGCTTTGTGACATACACAAGCATAGCAATACACCGGACTAAAACAAGAAAAAAGTATGTAAAACCTTGGGATGAAAGCCACACAAATACTCTTAAGATCTAGTTTCACCAACAATGCTCAGGCAATGAAATTTTCAATTAGCTGGCACTCAATCTGGTAAGTTATGTTAAGATTTTAATGTGTTGTAAGTTTAGTGCAGATTGGCAACAGCAGTTTTTTTTTTTTTTTTTTTTGTTTGGCTACAGAGTTGTTAGAGTAATGTCAGCTTATAGACGAACAGCAATAAATGTCTCATATAATGAATGATTTAAATTATTACACAACCACCTTCACAGGTGTAATTCTGCCATAAATATGTAGCTCTTTGCTGTAAATAAAGTAAGGTGGTAAGTTTTAATCTAAAGTGAAAAGTCCAGGCAAGAATACGCTGACGTTCATGACAATGTCAAAATAGCATCAAATATTCCTTAAAGTGTTCTGCCACTTCTTTTGGGTAACAATGGATTCTGGAACTGAAAATTCCATGTCAAATTTGTGTTGGGCATAAAACAACTACTAGAGGAATTTCGAGGACAAAGTGGAGGGCAAAGAAAAAAAGGACTTCCTCTTAACAGATGCAAAGGCAAAGTCAATTATTGTGCAGTGTTTACCTGATAAGTATTTGAAGATAGTTAAAGATGTGAGGCATGTAAAAGACTTGTCAGAATCACTTGAAGTGTTTGAAAGAAAAATATGTTTAGTAAACAGTGCTCGAATAAGAACCTAGTCTCTCTGAAGTTCGAGCCACATATGGAAATAGAAGAACATTCTCTTCATTTTGACAGCTTTGTTCATGATCTGGAGAATGCAGGTGTAAAAATGGATGACACAGATGAGATATATCATCTACTCCTGACCTGGATGAGAATTTCAACACAGTCATAACTGCCAAAGAAACAATGAAACAAGACATAGCCGTAGAGTTTGTCAAGTGTAGATTACTGGAGATGAACAAAGAAAAACCGAAAACCACAAAAACATTTGAAGTAATGAAGTATCATTCAAGAAAACATGTTATGGATGTGGGAACATAGGTGACACAAAGGCAGGCTGTTGGCACAACAAACAAAGATCTGGAAAAACAAGATGGACAGGAACAAAACCTCTAAAAAAACATGAAATCTCACAAGCAACAAGAGCACATCTGTTGTGTATTCATCTATAAACGTGTGTATTCATCCCCGACTCCCGACAATAAAGCAGTTGGCAATATGGCCATCCTACAAGGTAATATGTGCTGGCATTGTCTCTTCGATATACATTGTAATCCACATATATAACATGGTGCTGCGGACATTTGTGGATAGTTCTGTGTTGAATTAATAAGTATTATGTTATACAAAGCAGAATATGGTGAATAGTGAGTAAAATTGTGCGCTAACTTTATGCGCAAAATTGGCACACGTGATGGAAGGTTTGAAACCGCCTAAACCTTTCAACTTCGAAGGGGACCTAGCCAGTAATTGGAAGCATTGGTAGCAACAGTTCACAATTTATTTGAAAGCCACGGAGGAGAAACCAAGACCGATGACATCAAGATAGCTATTCTCTTATATGTGCTTGGAGATGAGGGGCAAGATTTGTTCTTCACTATGGACATCAAATCAGAAGACAGTACGAAGTACACTTCGGTACTGGAGTGTTTGGAAACTTAATTTTTGCCGAAGACCAACCAAAGCGTACAGCGCCACAAATTTAACAACAGGGTGCAGGAAGATGGCGAGTTAATTGATGCTTTTGTGACCTCTCAGACGTCTCAGTACAGACTGTGGTTATGACGCGCTCCGAGACGACCTCATTAAAGATAGAATTGTGTGTGGTGTAAGAGATAGCAGTCTTAAAGATCGACTATTACGTGAGTCTATGTTAAATCTGGCAAAAACAGTACAGCTCTGCAAAGCTACTGAGCAAACTCAAGAATTGATGTTGGAAATCGACAGAAAAGACGCAGTGCATGCAGTTCATCGTTACAGTCGTAAAGAAGCAAACTCGGCAGAAGTAGGTGCTACCGAAGAACAGGAGAAGAGGACGTCCAACTGGCAAAGAAGTCAACAGGGACGGTCGGCATACAACTCGTACCAGTCCCACACAGGCACTGGGGGACTACCAGGAGGACGGGCCATGCATCACCAGTACAAGCTACCTTCAAGCAAGCCACCTCAGGAGAACTACTGTTCGAGCAAAGAAGCCTTCTCAAGGTACAGTCAGTCTAGTGATAAATTAAGTCACAGGTGTGGTCGTAAACATGTTAACAGGCAGTGTCCTGCGATAAATGAAGTTTGCCATAACTTCCATAAACGTGGTCACTATTCAAGAGTGTGTAGGTCTAAATCTGTTCTAGAGGTAAAAGAGCAGGAGGGACCCAGTGTTAGGCCTACTGAAAAATCTAAGGGATTATTACTAGGTTGTGTGACCTCAAGGTCAATTAGTAATCAGTTAGATAAAATACATGTTTATAAGGAACTGAACAATGTATGTCTTAACTCAAACTGTACTGTAGCAAAAAATGCATGCACTAACCTGAAATGTAATTTAGCTCAACTCGAGATTGTTGGTAATCCTAAAATTACTGTAAATGGTGTTGATAAAATAGAATCACATGTTGATTGTAGATCAAAGGGTAAAACAAGTAACATGGAAAGTGAATGGTTTTATAGTTAGAGCCCAATGTATTTGTTGATTTTAAAATTGATACAGGTGAGAGTGTTTTTTTTTTTTAAATTTAAGTTAGGTAATGGTGCATTGCTAAAATCAGATGTCAAACTTAGCAACTATTCTGATTCTGAAATTAAACTTTTGGGGAAGTGTTTTCTTCATGGTAGAACTAATGAGGGGTGTGTACATAAACTAGAATTTCAGGTAGCAAAAGTAGATCACACTACCCCAATCCTAGGGTTGGCGGGCATTCAGCAGCTAGGGATACTCAGGAGGATTCAGACTGTAGATTCCAGGAAGGAATTGCATATACATAATATACTGTCTCGACATGGGAGAGTTTTTGAAGGCTTAGGTGACATTAAAGTTCCACCATATCAGATCATGTTAAAACCAGACAGCACACCTCCTGCAGTTACATTTCAACGAATACCCTTTTCTTTACATGACCAACTGCAGGAAGAGCTAGACAGGGTGATACATCTGGGTGTCATAGTTAAGGTGACTGAACCAACCAAGTGGTTGAACCCAATTGTCGTAGTTAGAAACCTACCGGGGAATTGAGAGTATGCTTGGCCCCTCAACCTTTAAACGCAGCTATTTCGAGAGAATATTGTAGACTACCAATACTGGAGGAGGTAAGTCTAAAAATGCAAGGAGCCCAGTACTTCAGCACTCTGGATGCCAATAAAGGGCTTCTGGAAAATTCGACTTACTGAGGAAAGCTCAAAGCTAACACTACTTTCCATTCACCATCACAGGGACGGCTCAGGTTTACACGCTTGCCCTATGGGTTTTTGTATGCACCAGAAATTTTCTATAGAGTCTTCAGCACATTGTTTCAGGATATAGAAGGGGTACAGATATACAGTAAACTCTCGCCAGTCCGTAGTTCAAGAATCCGTGGTACTCAAAAATCCATGGTTTTCTCAACGCAATGTCCGTTTTTATTATTGCAACATACTGCGCCATGCTGCACTGCACCTAGCTTCTTCGAGTTTGTGCTGTGCCGCGCTGCTACAATAGCAAGCATCTAATGGTACTAGTAGCAGCAGATGCTGCAAGCCCAAGGTCAATGTGTCTTACCGGAACACAACAAATCGATAAGACGTGCACTGACACTACTCCCGGTATTTGTTAGTGTTGTCTGTCATGAGAATGGTGCCGGTAAGAAAAAAGAAGCACGCAACGTTAGCACAAACAGAAGATCGAGATTTGCAAGAAATTGGAGCATGGTGTAAAGGTTTCTGCAATCAAGGAAGAGTATGGCATTGGTGAGACATCTGTGTACGGCATTAAAAAGAGTAGCTCCAAACTTAAAATGTTTATGTCGAACAGCGAGTCGGAGAAAGGATTTCATTATCGGAAAACACTCCAAACGGCCAAAATACAGGATTTGGACAGTGCACTGTACAAGTGGTTTTCATTAAAACTGTAAAAAAAAAGTAGCGGCGATGAAGATAATGATAGTGGCGAAGCAGATGTTACGTGGAATGCAGCCGCTGTTGCTTGGGACATGCTAATAAAATTTTCAGAAAGCAAAAAAAAGTCTGTTACCCTGTGTGGGAGGTAATGCAATGCCATATCCTGCATTCTACCTTCCTTCACAAAAGAAGAGAGGTCATCAAACAGCCAGACATCCACACTCACATGGTGGGACTATCGACATAGTGACATAGTGAGCCGACTGCTTACACTTCGTGTGCTGTTAATTGCTACTCTAGGAATAATTAAAGTCTACTTTTAGTGTGTTTCCTAAGTTTAATGTGTGTGCAAGCTATTTGACATAAAAGTGTATAAATACAGTATTACTAATCTGTGCATAAAGTGTTAAATGTTTATTTTTTCGTTCCTTGTTTGGAATAATCAATGATTGCAATAAGTAAAATTTAAGGTATTGCTATGTGCACTGTAGTTTACTTCGCCGGCACACGGGCGGAGAAGGAAATAGTAATAGTTGTTTCTGCTTCACTGTGACAATGACAAGTTGTTTACGATTTGACGGCTCGCAGCTGGCTGCCCGTGCCTAGAGCCGGCCGGCCAGTGTTGCCAAACGTGTTCGAGGTGCTGGTTTTTTATAAATTATTTTATTTCAAACAGCGAGGGTTTATATCTATAAGTCATCAATTTACATCTGGGATACGTTCCTAAAAACTACGACGTTTATCAGGGCAACGTAAATCGGGGACTTACAGTAGGCCTATATGCATCTTTTTTTTTTTAATTTTGTAGATTTTTGTTAAGGAAAATACAGTATTTCAAAAATCCGTGGTTTTCAGAAATCCGAAGGTCACAAATCCCAGAGACCCCCGGATTCATGAGAGTTTACTGTACATAGATGATATCATAGGTTTTGGAAAGGACCAAAATGAACATGACAGTAGATTAGAAAGTGTGCTTAAAAGGGCATTTCACAAAAATGTAACTTTCAACTTGGACAAATGCAGGTTTCGACTGACAGAAGTCAAATACATAGGGCACATCATTGGCAAAGAGAGAATTAAAGTAGATCCTAGCAAAGTTCTGGCTATCCATTACTTCCCAGAACCAAGGGACATAGCTGACTTGCAAAGATTTCTTGGCATGGTAACTTACTTGGGAAAACTCATTCCCAATTTGTCCGAACACAATGCAGGGTTGAGGGAGCTGTGCAAGCAAGGGGTTATCTGGCAGTGGACACTGCAACAGCAAAAAGCATTTGAAAACTTGAAAACACTGTTAGCCTCCACACCAGTACTTCAGTATTTCAGTCCCAATGACGTAGTTACCCTTTCAGTCGACGCTTCTCAGATGGGCTTGGGAGCGGTTTTGCTGCAATCCAAGGGTCCAATAGCGTATGCCTCAAAGTCACTTACTTACTCAGACCCAGCAAAATAATGCACAAATTGAAAAGGAGCTCTTGGCTATTGTGTATGGCTGTGAGCGCTTCCACCAATATATTTACGGACGCCAAATCCTTGTGGAGACCGATCACAAACCATTAGAAGCCATATTTAGCAAACCTTTGGACAGGTGCCCATTGCGACTACAGCGCATGAGAATAAAACTGCAGGATTACATCTTGCTGAAGTATGTCCCAGGTAGAGAATTAGTAATTGCTGATGCTTTGTCTCGAGCCAGTGAACCAGATGGGGAGTTTGAGCTGCATGAGCAAGAAATTGCAGCTCAACAGGGCTTGGTTGTTCACTATATACAAGCCTCTCAGGATAAATTAATGGAACTTCAGTCAGAAACCCAGAAAGACGTAACACTGACCCAACATAAAGTTGTAATTGTGAAGGATTGGCCTAATACGAACAAGCTACTACCTACATGTTTAAAAGAATATTATTCCTTTAAAGAGGATTTAACAATTCAAGATGAATTGGTATACAAAGGAACCCAAATTGTAATTCCCAAAACTATGAGGCGAGCTACGCTTGACAAAATTCATTACAGTCATTCAGGGATTAAGAAATGTAAACTATGGGCTTGGGAATGTGTATTTTGGCTGGGTATGTCTAAGGAAATTGAGGACAGAGTAGGGAACTGTGCAACATGTAGGGCAGTTCAGCATGCTAATCCTAGAGAACCTCAATTAGATAAAGAAATTCCGGACAGACCATGGCAAATAGTAGCTGCAGATATTTTACATTTTCAAGGCAAGAATTATCTCTTGTTGGTTGACACATATTCCAAATACCCAGAATTCAGTCACCACACTAACCTCTCTTCTGCTCATATCATCACACACTGTAAGGCAATCATGGCCAGGCATGGAATACCCGAGATACTGCATAGTGACATTGGGCCTCAGTTTGCTGCTAGGGAGTTCAAGGAATTTTCCAAGCAGTGGGGTTTCCAGCACAAAACTTCGGGTCTGATGTATCCAAAATCGAATGGGCTAGCAGAACGGCATGTTCCAGACCATCAAACAAACGCTTAAAAAGGCTGTAGAAGATCGCAAAGACATTATGCTATCTCTTTTAGAATATCGCAATACACCCATTGACAGCACACTGTGTTTACCGGCCCAGCTATTATTTAGCAGATGCCTAAGAGGCCTTTTGCCATACCCCACAAGCAGATTTGCACAAGTGCAGCCTAATATAAAATAGGACTTGTTTTTCAAACAGCAGAAGCAGAAACAGTATTATGATCGCCAGTCGAGGGTTCTGGAACCTCTTAATGAAGAGAACAAAATAAAAATAAGGAAGGGCGATACGTGGTAAAAGGGGCAGATTGTAAGAGTTTTAGAAAGGCCCAGATCGTATAGGGTTAAAGTGGATTCAGGACGGGATGTTGAAAGGAATCTTAGACACATAATTCGGGATAGTGTATTTCAGCCCCTGGTAACTACAGGAGACATAGAGGGAGAATTTGACAGCCCTCCGGCAGTAGATGACAGTCAACAAACAAACCTGAACATAGGTAAGCAAGTGGGGCTATCATTTGAACTTATGAATGGTGGCAAGGAGGATGGATGTGAAGGATTTCGGGGATTTGGTGGGGCCCAACAGCACCAGGATAGGCAGAACTGTAAATACTGGAATTGACAAAGCTGTGGGTCAGCAAGGAGTGTGTGTCAAAAGTAGGCCTACAGAGGATAGGTCTAGTTCAGGTAGTATTTTAAGGCCACTAAAACATTTAAATGACTATGTTTGTTGATAAAATGTATGATTTCATGTATAGTGTAACATGGTGAAATTGTAAATATCTGCTCTAGAGCAGAAAACCACAAAAACATTTCAAGTAATGATGTATCATTCAAGAAAACATGTTATGGATGTGGGAACATGGGTCACACAAAGGCAGACTGTTGGCACAACAAACAAAGATCTCAAAAAATTAGATGGACAGGAACAAAAACTCTAAAAAAATATGAAATCTCAAAAGCAACAAGAGCACTTCAAGCTGATATCTCATTTACAGCATTAAGTTACGATGTTATGAATGGACAAAATATATTCACACTAGACTCTGGTGCAACAAATCAACAAATCTAAAACAGTTCATGATGGATATAAAGGTGTTGCACCGCAGAGTTGTGATAAAAACTGGAAATGAAGGGAGATGATAGCTACAAAAAAAGGAAAGTTTTTGGTAGACTATGGAAATGGAACCATGTTTTCTGAAGCCTTGAAAGTACCAAGATTGAAGAACAACTTGCTACCAGTAAGTAAGTTGTTACATGAAAACCTGACTGTAATTTTCAATAAATGAAAGGTGAGAATAGAAGGTGAGAATGTGCCTGTGGAAAGTGAGAAATGATATTTTAACCTTTTCTTATTGAAGTTAAATACAATGGGAGAAAACACATTTTGAAGTCGAGAATCAGGAGCAGACGGCAACACAGACAGTCTCTGGCACAAAAGACTTGGTCATTTAAACAGATGAGGCTTAAAAATACTCAATCTACTGTACAACAAAGAAAATGCCCACAATGCCTCAAAGGCAAAGCAAATGATTACCTATTCCAGAAAATGCAAAACCCACTCACTTCAACTGGGAACTGAGGAACCTATAAACTGAAATATAAGTGGACCTGTGAAGACAGCAAGAAAAGAAGTTGAACGATATTTTCAAGTGAGTGTATATGATTTTTCTAATTTCACTGCTGTGTTTTTGCTGACAATGAAAAGCGAAGCTGAACACATTAATATAAAGTATGTAAAGATGGTGAAGTCTCGGCATAGGGTGAAAAGTAAGAGGATCAGACTAGACAATGGGGGCGAGTTAAGATCAAATACACACATAAGATTCTGTGCTGAGAAATGGATTGTTTTTGGGTGCACGATCCCATATACCTCTTAGCAAAACTACAAAGCAGAGGGGATTATCCTAACCTTGATAAACAAAGTGAAGACAACATTTTCAGAGACAGACCTTCCCCACTTTCTCTGGGAAAAAGCAGTGTGTGCATTTATGTACGAGCTAAACAGATCACCTACTAACGCCCTGTAAGACAGGACTTCAGCTTCAGTTTGGTATGGTGAAAACTGCTTGTCCAAACTAAGGGAATTTGGTTCACAGGCTTATATGCTGAAGGTTTCAGGAGAAAACAAGATGGAACCTAGTGCAAAACCTATGATAATGGTGGGATATTCAGGTAGCAGATATCATCTACAAGACCCTAAAAGAGGACAAAATTATAATTTTAAAAGATGCAGCCTTCGACGAGTCAAACATAGGGGCTGGCCAAGGTATGGCAAGACAACTAAACAGGATCATCATCAGTGAAGAAGAAAGATCAAACTTAAAAGAAGAAGACACAAAAACAAGAAATGAAAGAAAATGAGAAAAAAGAAGAAACGAAAAATGAACCACTAAAACAACTCAGTGAAGAAAGTGATAAGGACTTCATTGGGTTCGATGACACAGAAAGAAGCAAGAACAGAAAGGGCAAACCAAAAGGACAGTGATGAAACCTCCTCATCTACAAGCATATAAATTGTATATGGCTAATTAATTGCTTGCATACACTTGTTCACGACCTGACTAACCTTTTGGTGATCAAGCATCCTGGTCACTTGAACAAGAAAACCTGGCTTGCTAAGTAGGTTAATCTTCATAAACAACTTTTAAAAAATAATTATTGCAAACAAACCTGAATTTGATTGGATAAAAAACCAAAGATTGGTTTCTATTATGCCAGCTGTATTAACATTTTATTATAATGGTTAAGAACATGGAAGCATGGCAAAATTTGTGAGACTAATATATTCAGTGAAAACCTGTCTACCATATTCTAAAAACCAGAGAATGGATGTGAAGTAACTGTGACTACCAGGTGGGCAACAACTAATCTTGCATTCAAAACAATAAAGAATGTTAATTTTTTCTTGCCTATTAGATAGAAAACTGCATTAATTTTCTCTCTCTTTTTTTGTTTAACTGCTCAAACTAAACAGTTTGGTTCTCCAGCCACTTTCTCCTGTTAATTGAGATGCACAAGTTACACTATAATCCAAAAATCAACACTCATGGAAATAAAATACTCTAGTGCAATAGACACTACACCTTTAACAATGTGATTTTAAAAAGATTGTAATAGGACTGAATATATATTATCCCTTTGTACAGGTTTACATTTTTTAAGGGGCCGCTCTGAGAAGATTTTACTGTATATTTACGTCTTACACCATTCCCAGAGTTTATTCAGTTAGACTAACGTGCCGTATATAAACTGTCATGTATGGTTTTAACACATTACTTGAGATACTGTATGATACACTTGACTCGCCCTATTGTGCAGTATATTTCAACAGTTGCTTCTGCTTCTCATGCTTGCCTTTCCATGTAGTGGTATAATTGTGGCTTATCCCTTCAACCTACAAACATCTATTGGCCCTTAAGTTGTTATTTGCATGTAGAATTTAGAAAGTGTTGCTGTTAACTTTATCACACTGTAAAAACAAAGTAATGTATAGGTATTAATTCTCAGTTCACGGAGATTTATTGTTCTTATTTAATGAAATGGTTTTAAAAGAATCAGTTTAATTTATCTTAAATTGTAAAACTCTGTTATAAAATAAATAAACTACCTGTAATGTTATCCACAACAATGCAAAAATTGTGATGACTCAACATTGGTGACAGGGCTGTTGGCATTGGCCTACTACAGCTTGTACAATTCAAACAAACATAAATAAAATTACAAGTATCTTACTAATTTCTCATCTGCCAATGCTAAGAAAACTACTTATAGCTTTAATTAATCCAATGGAGAAAATGGAGATGTGTATCAAAACACAATACCAGTGCAATTGTCCTGTACATTTAGGGTTAAATCAAAATAAAGTTTTAAATCTGTACGATGAAGAGATGAAAAATGTTGAAGGCACTTCAATCTCAAAGGAAGAAGCCGACAACAGGTTATTTCAGCGGCTTCACAAACCTGTATAATGACCACTGTATAGTGACAGGCACATGACCAATCAAATGTTTTCAATGACTTTTACTTGTGTAATAACTTGTAAGTTTCTGGTTAATATGTGTGTAAATTTACTCACTTCCTGAGTGCACTAATTCACAACATTGTTACCAATTCTGCACCTTAATAGTACCAAACAGTTTTAACAGGTAATTATGTGCAAAACATTTTTAATATTCTGTTACTGTTTCTTGTTGATATTTTTATTTTAATTAAAGTGCTTTTGATGCTTTTGTGTTTTTCTAGTGCATTTCCCATAAATCAGATGTTTCAGTGAATGACCTACATTAACATCTGTGCATTGACAAACCAGTTTGTATCTTAAGATGCCTATTTACTAAATGAAGAATGCATGTATTGTTCATGAAAATTTTGATTCACTCAACTTAAACACAGTACTTCAATTTTACTGCAACATCTCACTGTGTAGTTGTTAAATTATGCATAAATATGTTTATTCATACTAATTAAATTTTAATGACACATATCTTTATTGTTTGGTATTTTTAAATGCTCACATTGTTAGTGTAATTAAAGTTGCCGAGATTAAAAAGCTGGTACTGTTCAGGTTTGTTTCCCATGCTGTCAGTCCACCGTTCATCGGAAATTACCTCGCATACCTGTGTGTACACACTGCTGGCTGAGGAGTTTGGCTGTGGGCCACGGGTGGGTATATAACCTGAGTAAATTTGTGTAGTTTCTATTTACATTATTATTTCCAGGAATCCAACACTGACTTAAATCAATTATTTACAGTATATGATATATAACTATGCAGTTCTGTAGTAGACTAGACTAGTATAAGACTGTCAGGAAGGGAAGATAAGTTACATAAGGGAAATTATATGTAGTAAAATTTGGTCTGGGCATTCAGAGGTTGGTATAAGCATGTATAGGTTTACAGGAGTGGAATGAGTGTAATAATGGAGTAATATTTGTAATGGTTAAAGTGTAAACTGTAAGGAATAAGAAATAAAGTTTCTGTAATGAACCAGATTTCTTAATGTGGCCAGAGGTGAAGAGTGTCTGGATTAGTCAAAAGCTATTGACTCAACAACAGAATTGATGTATGCCCTCCTTACTATGTAAGAGAACTCTAGAAAAAGTAACATTTTGAACAATTCTACAACATATTAACTGTCTACTATTTTTTTTATAATGCTGCAATTAACTAGTATCTTTAAGCAGAAGCAGATGAAGACAACTGTTGGCATTTCTGTTTTAGGAAGTGACAATACAGGAACACTTCTTAACATATTTGTTCTATTAACCTTAGTAGCTAAGGTAGATGAACATTTACCTCCAGATAACAATATTCTTGGTTCAAATTTGCTGGAGTAGCCAACAATATTTATTTGGAAATTATTAATTTTCCTAAATAGTGGAGTTACACTAAGCTGAACGCCTATGAAATCAACTTTTCAGTAAATCCACATTTAAAAGAAAAAAAATTGAAATGAACATTGCCTATAAGAAAAGTATGTGAACATAAAATACTAAAGAAAAATTTATGTTTAACAAGCTCTTGGTAAATGTTAGTTTACACATTAAGCATTACGCTTACATACAATGGACAGAATGACTAAATTAAGCAGGTTAACCCAGATGCCTGTTCTAAAAATTATGGACTATTGTGCCAACACCTACATGACCACTTGGTGGATGGAATGAACTACAGAGCAGCAGCCAAACTGACCAGGAACAAAGTGCCGTGACTAATTGACATGCCAACACAAAGATCATACAGTAGTAAGAGTTATGGAGAAGTACCAGCACTGGAGATAAAATGTTATTCCACACCTTCAGAAGAAGCAAACACCTAGACATGTGGTACAGACTGAGTATAGTGGCGAGATTGGAGTAAATTTGTCGTCATACCTACTTTCACAGTTAATTAGCTAAATCTTGATATCCAGACTCAACATGCACCTAAGGAGAGTGGTACCAAAATATAATTATGTATACAGTGCAGTGATAACCCTCCAGACACAACATATATCTGTCAACGAGTGGTCTTTTTCAATAGCATGAGAATGCCAAACACAAAAGATTATCTTGGGACTCTGACACTGCTTTATTCTTTCTATTTTAGATTTTCTCACATGATGAACCAAAAAAACACTGAAATGCTTACCTTAATTTCTGGTATAATAAATGGATTTAAAATTGTAGACTAGGAAATCCTAAATCAATGGCCCCAAATTGATTCTTGTGTACCTGGCTTCAAACAAATGACAAATTAAGAAATAGTACACGCAGCAACAACAGCGGCTGATAGTGACAGTGAGTCGCCAGACAGAAAGTGTGAAGATACTGCCAGAGAACCTGCGAGTCATACAGTAGCGCTGCAATGTAAACAGGTTACTTTATTACATGGAGCAATGTGAATTTCAGTATAATGATATTGTAGGTGCTAGAAAAATTTGTAATGAATAAATGCTTCAAAATTTGTCTTTGGGGAGCCACTAGTCATGTTCTTGGGTCACTGCATTTCGGCGGACGGTACCTGGCCCATCCCAGAGAAAGTCACCGCCATCCAAAACTACAGCAAGCCAACGACTGCTAAGCAACTGTGCAAATTTACCGGGATGTTGAACTTCAACTGGCACTTCCTTCCACAGGCTGCTACAGTGCAGACACAGCTGCACAAGCTCCTCCGAGGCAATGTGAAGGGCAATGCCCCACTGGTGTGGACACCCAGTAGCGAAAATACTTTCGAGGAATGCAAATACAGCCTGGCTCAAGCTACTCTGCTGGCACACCCTTTGCCATCGGACCCTCTAGCTATGATGACTGACGCCTCAGACTCCGCTATGGGGGCATGCTCCAGCAATACGTGCACAATACAGGGCAACCTCTGGCCTTCTTCTCAAAAAAACTCAACCCAGCGCAGCAGAAATATAGAGTCTATGATGAGTAATTTCTCGCTATATACTCAGCTATTCAGAGTTTGGTCACATGGTCAAAAGCAGGGATTTCACAGTTTTCACGGACCACAAACCCCCTTGTCTTAGCATTCCACCGGAACCCAGACAAGTGCCCACCTCGCCATTTTCGCCGCCTGGACTACATTAGCCAATTCACCACCACTATCCAGCACATATCCGGCTCAGCCAATGTGGTGGAAGCTGTTGCTGCATCAATGGATTACCCTACGCTCGCCATTTCACAGGCCACAGATGCAGAATTGTAGCAGTTTCTGCAGCAAGATTTGCGTCTGTAGTTGAAACAGGTACAGGAGTCGCTGTTCAGCATTTACTGCGACATCTCAACACCAACAGCCAGACCTTTCCTCACTGCCCCGTTCCGCCATTCTGCATTCGACATGATCCACCAGCTGCTCCACCCAGGCATCAACACTACTCTCAGGTTAGTCACTCAACACTTTGTATGGCCATCAGTTTTAAGTCTGACTGCTGGAAATGGGCTCATACCTGCTTACCTTGCCAGAATGCCAAGTTTTCCTGCCATGTCTTTGCACCTGTGTGATCTTTTATACTGCATTCTTCTAGTTTTAAGCATATACACCTTGAGATCGCTGGTCCATTGCCTATGTCACAAGGCTCCAGATACTGTTTAACAATCATTGATTGCTTTACCCGGTAGCTTGAAGCCATCCCAGTGGAGAACATCGAGGCCTCCACAATAGCAGGAGCATTCTCTACTCCTCTTGAATTGCACGCCTTAGCGCTCCACTTCAGATAACTACAGGCAGATCCAGTCATCGCTTTACGGAGACCTCGCAAAGTTGACAACAATGATCTGGCTAAGGACTACTGCATTCCACCCTGTATCAAATGGCATGGTGGAACGCATACATCGGCAGCTCAAGGCAGCCATATGGTGCCACATGATGTAGCGCTGGGTTGACATCCTACCCACGGTTCTGTTTGGTCTTAGAGCAGCCTGGAGAGAGGACCTCTATGTTTCTGCTGCCAACTTGGTGTACTGGCAACCACTGCGTCTCCCAGGCAAGTTCCTAGTCCCTCACCCTAATTCCCAGCAAATGGATACCTAGGGTCTGATTAAGGAACTCTTGACAGCACTTCAGCAACCTGCGCCCAGTTGAGGGCACCCACCACAAAGCTGGAAGCCCTTCATTTTGCCCGGTGGTTGGACAGTCGATTGATGCCCACATGCAGCAGGCCGCAGTAGTATTCCATAGATAATTTTTTTAGTGGTGTAAAATTCAATTCAACCTTTAAGCGAGTATGCTGTTATTGTGCATAATGAATCACGAACATCAATATCATTGAGGTAGTTGCACATACAGATATAAGCTGTAGCCATCATCAGTACTTGTTTTCTAAGAATTCTTATCTAGCATCCCAATATACGACAACAGTAGTACGGTGTGGCATTTGGTTTATAAGGATGACCGTAGTTTTAGAGTTTTTTTAATTTGTTGTATAGTGTGTAAAACTTTTATTCACTCGTCATATAAAGTCTTTTTTTCTTGCCATATGACAAGCGCTGAGATTTTTCTAACAAAAAAATTCTCAACCTTATAGTACTCTGACATAATTATTTCAGCTGGTAGCTTAATCAACAGATATAGATATTTCAATAATGTTTGTACCTCTGGAGAGAACACATATGGATTGTGCAATGTACAAATCACAGCGTTGATGTACAAATACACATATATAAACATTAACTTGCAGGTATTTATAACTAAAATTGAACTGATGATAGCACAGTGGTGCACCAAAATTAGGGGGGAGGGGGGTTGGAGGCTTGAAACACATCCAAAAATGAGAGCAACATTTTTGAAATATGGCTATTTATCTTTAAACTAATATTACCACTTTACTTACACTTGTTGCATATAAATTTAACTGTTAGGATTTTAATGCTGTAAATGCTAAATTATACAACAAAACGTTGGCAGGGATTAACTTACGGAAACTGCTTAACTAGCACCATTTTGCACCTTGAAATTCAAATTTTCTTCCAGGAAAGGGCTCCTACACCCCTAACCCCTTATTGGGGTAGGGGGGGTCAGTGTCATTTCATAGTTTCTCAGATTCGAGGTTACCCATCAAGCCTGCTCAAATACAACTACAAATACAAATTACATTATGTCTAACCACCCCTCTCCAACAAAAATCCTGGTTACACACCTAAGATAGTAATTATTCAGCAATTGTGTATTTAATAAGCAAATGCAGTAAATTTCATTCTTCCGAGCAATGGAAAGAGATGTGAACATTCTACAGGCCTATGTGATAAAATGCATGTGGAAATGTTTATGTTTACATGCAGCGGAAAGATACAACCTAACTGAAAGAAGATATTAAGAAGGACATTCAAAAATGCTCACTTCATTTTAAACCTCCTATAGATGAGATCTTCCAGGGATGACAGTATTAATTTAAATCTAATTAAAACAATCATAATTGATAAAAATGTCACACATCCATGCACTTATAAATGTATTCTCTCTTACTTTTTACAGGCATTATTTACATGATATATATTGAGGCCAGAAATTATTACCAGCCACTATTAAAAGTTTTGTATTTTCACATCTTCTCGCAAGAGCATTAAGTTCTACCTTATTTACAATTCACAGTCGTCCTAAAACAGTTTGATAGCTCCCTTCTCTGGTTGCTAACATTGAATTGCACGTCTTACTGCACACTGCAGTCGTTAATCTCTTCTCACCACAGCCATACTTTTTAATCATCAATGTCTTCTCTAACGTCACCCTCAAACTCATCCTCCAGCTCCCACTGACATTTTGGAATCCCAACTAAAAACTGCTTCAAGGAGGCACCATCTCCCAATTAAGAAATTTTGGTTCCACGTTTGGAATATCTTAAACAATGAGCCACAGCAAAAAAATACACTTCTCTATTAATCTGGCGGTGCCCAACTTTACAATTTTGATATGGTAAACATGCAATTTCATCCTTCTGTGCTACAGCTATGCATCATACGCTCACAACAGCTAACTTACACTTAAAAAATGGCTGTAGTATTGGGAACAGAGTTATAAAACTTTCCTCCACACAATTCTAGGGTAGGTTAATTGACGGATGCATACAGCTGGCTGCTGTCACACATACAGCACAAATGTCACATAATCCCTCCCTTAGTGTGAAACATTGCTGTCTCCTTAAATCATATCTTGAATGAATTTAGTAGCTTTGGTATCTTTGTTTAGAGCTAGACAGGTAATGTGGCTAACAACTTACTTTGCACAAGACCCATGACAAATCATTACACAGCATAAACAATTTGTATAGGATTTATCAGCATTTGTGAAACTTCGGACAGCAACCTTTCCATCTTTCAGGGTTTTACAGCAACACTAACTTCCCTTCTCGAAAAATGTCTTTAAGCATTCTCTGGTCACAATGTGATTATTGAAGTCATGTATGTCAAGTATTGTGATTAGTTTCCCTAACCTCTTAGACTGGATGTTCAAACAACGGGCTGCAAAGGCCGTAAAGACATTTCCCCAACAGCATTGTAAAATATGTTGATCTTGTTGACTTGGTGGCTTTCTTAACAATGTGCCAAGATAAATAAGGGCAATTTTAAAGTACCAATCTCTTGAATATCAGCCACAAAGGGCAACAAGTTCTGTTTCAGCTTCTAAAGTACTCCATCCGAAAATGAAGTATACTAGTTAGGGACTTTTTCATTCCCAAAATCTATGCACCACTTGCAAAAATGTAGCTTCAAATTTTCACCCTCGACCTGAGTGGCGCTGGCAAGCTGTTATAAGTATGAAACGTGGGAAGTTTTGTCACTCATCTTGGGAAGAAGGTATGTCCGTTCGCTCGTTACGGACGGCCTGCTCTGCAGTTATCAACATCTCTTCCTCCGACCTAGGAAATTACCTAAATTCGTGCTAATGTGTCTTCCCAGTTAAATGGGAGTTTGGTTAGGTGCAAGAGTGAATCTGATGTCAACGAGAATTTGAATGACAGCGTCCCGACATAGTCATATTTTGGGATTCGCTTAAACTTGGTTGCCTTACTGCGAATTCGTCAGATTAGTAAACTGGGAGTATTTACGTGAAATATGTAATTTTACTCTATTGTTATGTGCCCATTTAAATTTACATGCTAAGAGAAAATGTAAACAATGTGTAAAAATTTAACATTTAACACGAGGATCTTCAAGAAGAAGCAGGACTTGTACACGGCCAAGCCCTAGCCAAAAATAAAATTTTGGAAATCCCCATTTAAAGGAATGCAGCAGACATTCTCTGCTCTTCACTTCCCACTGAGAGAGACAATAGATATCTTACTTGTAGCCAAAATTTACTGTATTTGACGCTATGAGGTCCTTACACCTAACAAAGAAACCCACATTTTGGCACATGCACTTGTGTATCATGTTTTTTCCAGCGCCACTCAGATCAAGGGTGAAATTTTTTTTTTCGTGCATTATTTTTACAGAGTAGATTATTTTGAAGTCATGTTATTTTTTGCTAGAAATTTTTTATAGAGTTCCGGTGCCTACCTTCCACATTTGTGCTGCTGGTCGTTGAAGAGTTCTATTGGGCCTTCGCAATTCAAGTCAGTCCTGAACGTCATTGACCACAATTAGGTACCTACTTAGTCTTCGATTGTCATAAACTTACCAATATCTCTATCACAATACATTTCGTATTCAAGTTACCAGGTGTATCTTTGAAATCCAAGGTTCAATGCCAATGAAATTAAAATGGGACCCCACTGAACATATACACTTTCTAACAAACAAAACACAAAAAAAAAAAAAAATTCCAAATTGGTTTTCAAATGGCAAAGTTCTGAGGTAACAAAAAAAAAAAAAAACACCAACAACAACAACAATTGATTACCACCTCCTTTTTTTATTCGGTTAAAAATGAATTATTTCATATTTGTATTGCTGAAATAGTAACTTTTCATATGATCATTTACAAATATTTTATAAATCACTTGGTGATAACACACTTATTTTCAAACTTGTCATCCTGCTTCTAGCTCTAGGGACTCTTAGCCTGGAACTGCCCTGCAGAGGTGGGATGTTGCTCTACTTGAATCTTCTTGGGCAGGACCAACTTTCTGACATCGCAGTGGTAAATTGTAATTTCATCATTCTGTGATGTAGCTGCACCCCACTAGCAGAAAAAAGCTTGTTCATCTTTTACAAACAGATACTGTACTGGGGATAAGTGTATTGTACTCGAGATTAGGTTGGCGGCACCGTGATCAACCGGGCCGTTTGCAATCAGTATGACGGGAACTTCCACCACAGCAACTGGTGATTCGGCGTAAGCCGACTGTCCATGCTGAGATAAGGGCTGGTGGACTCCACCTGCTGGGGGTTCTCAACATTGGCGACAAGGCAATACGAATTTCACGTGCCTTTGGGAGAACATGTGATTTGAAAGTACGGTAGTTGCAGGCCAGCCGCATGTAACCTAAAATGGCATTGTTCAACTCATTCTGCAAATTCGTACAGGATCAGGATGCGTGGAAAACGTATTCTGAGAGGCTATAATATATTTTTGTTGCAAACAAAGTGACTGACGAGGCCGAACAGAAAGTGATTTTTTCCCAGTGTGCAGGGAAGTTCTGTACAACTTAGTGGCATCGTTATGTTTACCGTCAACTAGTGATGTAGGCATAGCGGAAATTTTGGTGCAGCTTTCAAACCACTTTGAACCGAAGCAAGTGAAATTGTAGAGAAATTTAGGTTCCACAAGCGAGACCAGATTGAAGGCAAGTCAATTGCTGAGTATGTGGTCTAACTTCGATAAATATAGGCTCATTGAAATTTTCAGGTCTTGAAATGAATGCTGCAGGATCGGTTAGTTTGCGGAGTGTAGGATGAAAAGCTACAACACGCAATGCTTGCAAAAGACAAGTTAACCTTCCAGGTTGCGGCAGAAGCTGTCAGTAGGAATGTCAACCAGTTGTAAGGTAAGGTGAGGGGTTTGACAGAGGTAGTGCACGAAGTCAGCATCTCCAGACACCGTCCCCCTGTTAAGAACAAACCACCCAAGGACAGGGCACACTACCAGGCACAGGACCAACCACCTTGCTGGTGCTGCAACACTGCGTGTAACTCCTGTTCCAAACTTGGGCACTTGGAACGTGCTTGTATTGCTAAGAAGAAAAACAGTCGCAACCCAAGGGCACAGCAGAAGCTACACCAATACCCAAGCAACACTGCATACAACATGGAACATGGGGATTAGTCTGGCAAAGACAGCAAGCTGTACAGTCTGTACATATTGCAGGCAGGGACTCCTAAAAGTCTACCTCCAATTAAACTGATGGTGCGATTGGACGAGCGTGCATTAGAAATGGAAGTCGACACAGGGGCTGGGTTCTCAATTATCAGCAACGAGACCTTCGAGGCTCTACGGCCAGAGAAGCCAGAACTACATGAAGCCAAACTGTTGTTGCACACATGGTCTCAGGAGGAGTTGCGAGTACTCGGGGTGATGGACGTACAGGTGCAGACAAGCACTGCACAGGCCTCACTATTGTTACTTGTAGCAGAAGGGACGAGGCCAAGCTTTTAAGGATGTCAGTAGACAGAATTTTCACATTGCAACAAGAGATTGCAGTGAAGGTAGTGAGTCAGCACCCCAAAGTATTTGCCAGTACTGAATTAGGCATGTACACGGGCCCTCCAGTGAACGTTCAAATCGAAATGGAAGCGAGGCCAGTTTTTCAGAAATGCAGTCTAGCAGCCTTCGCACTTCAAGACAGTATGGGGAAAGAAATAGACAGGCTAGTAGCTACAGACCACACCCAATTGAGTTGTCCGCAAAGCTGACAGGTCTGTACGTCTTTGCGGCGATTACAAATGTTCTGTGAATAGGGTGTGCCAAAAGGAGGTTTACTCACTAACCAACGACATATTCTCAAACCTGGAAGGGGGAAAAATTTTCTCCAAGTTGGACTTGGCCAATGCATATTTGCAAGTATCAGTGGATGAGGAAACAGCCAGTTTACTGACAGTCAACACAATGAAGGAATGGTTAAAATTAAATGGCTTCCTTTTGGAATCCATTGTGCAACAGCAGTTTTCCAGAGGTTGATGGAGACACTATTGGCTGGGAATACAAGGAGTAGTTATACTGATGGACGACGTCCTCATCACACAGTCCAACCAAGAGGAACACTGGTCACGAATGCATCAAGTCCTTAGCCGTATCGAGGCAGCAGGATTGCAGTTGAAGGAACCCAAGTGTGCCTTTGCAGTCTCATCTGTGAAATTTTTAGGCTACAGGGTGGATAGTATGGAATTGCACCCTACACTGGAGAAGGTGAAAGCAATACACCGCACCCCAGTTCACACATGCAGGAAGGAGCTCCAGTCCTTCTTAGGAATGCTACATTTCTATCACATGTTCCTACACGACAAAGCCAACGTGGCAGAACCCCTATACCAGCTGCTTGACAAAGGGCAACCATGGGAGTGGACGCAGGCCCACGAAGGTGCTTCCTGTGCTGCAAAGGACCTCCTCCAGTCAGATGAGGTGTTAGTGCACTACGACACATCAAAGCAAGTTATACAGGCATGGGACGCTTCCGAGTATGGTCTGGGTGAAGTACTGTCACATGTGGAAGAGGAAGGCAGTAAGAAGCCTACTGCATTGGCGTCACGCACCTTACGTAAGCATGAGAAGAACTATGCACAGATCAACAAAGAGGCTTTAGCAATCATGTTTGGAGTTACCAAGTTTAGGCAATACGTCACAGCACACCCATTCACTATTGTTACTGACCACCAGCCCCTTTTACGATCGCTGGACCAGGCTAGGCAGACCCTAGACATCCTTTCCCCACGGCTGCTGCAATGGAGCTTATTGTTGTCTATGTTTGACTATGAGCTTGTGTACAGACCAGGATCCAGCATAGGACACACAGATGCATTAAGAGGGCATGGTACATAAATCAATGCTAAAAGTATTACTCTATAACTGTAGGTCTCTTGAATCCAATTTGCGAAAATCAAACAATAACAATCATAGACAATAGTTTTAGCCAACATTTTAAACAAACTTGTTTCCAATGATAGGAACTTCTGAGGCACAATCTCTGATGCTGAAAATCTGTGCATTTAACTGTGGTGCAAGAGATCATGTACAACGAACTAGTAATTCTGGATAAAGATTTACTCATTAAGTTGGCAAATACCATTATCTAGGACTGTCATCGAGTATTTTATCCATATTGGCTTCGAAAAAAGCGTAGAAATCAACTGATGTTTTCAGCATTTATTTATGTACAATGCACTCTTAAGCCGGCTGCCACTCGAAGCACTGAAGATAGAAATTCCAGCTGTTGGGGATGTGTTAATGCTGGAAGAACTCCCAGACTCCCCAATGGAGGCCACATAGATTGCACGGCTGACAGACGTAGACCCCACGTAATGCATGGTCAAAAGTACACCAGTATAGGGTGGCCCAAATATCTACGCACATCTGAGGATCTGCATCCATACTGGACCCGAAGAACTGAATTGTCACTCTATGGGGGATGCATTCTGTGGGGGAATCGATTGGTAATACCAGAAGGGTTGCGTAAAGAGTTAGGCTACTGAAAATGTTGCACATGGGGCACAATGGTGTCGTCAGGTCCAAGGCAGTGGCACGTAGTTACATGTGGTGATGTAAGATGGACGAAGGCATCAAGACGTTTGTAGGTCAGTGCCAGCAATGTCAGCCGCTCCGAGCTAATCCACCAAAAGTACATGGTGTTGGTTGGAAACCAGAAACACAGCCATGGGCAAGGATCCCCAATGACTTCTTTGGACCTTTCCAGAGCAAGGTGTTCTTGATTGCTGTGGATGCTCATTCGAAATGGCCGGAGGTGAAAGTGGTATCTTCATTATCATCGACAGCACTAGCTCAAGAATTATGGGATTTGTTCAGCATCCACGGCATACCCAAATGCATAGTTTCCGACAATGGTATAGCCTTCACATCTCAAGAGATGCGAGGAGGAATGGCATCAGACTACTTCGAGCGACCCCTTTTTATCCCTCAAGCAATGGTCAGACAGAATGCATGGTACAGACGGTAGAGGCGAAGTTAAAGAAGTTGGGAGCTGATGATTGGCAAACCCGGCTGGCAAGGGTACTCTTCACACTACGCACCACACCAAGTGCAGTGAGCCTGAAAACGCCTGCCGAATTCCTGATGGGGCAGCTGCTGAGAACATCATTGGACCAGATATGTCCAATGGCAGATTAAATGTGTGTACCAACTGCAGAGGCACCAGCTTAAAGCAAGACGCTGAGTTTCCAAGAGAACGATTCAGTGTGGTTCAGAGCTTACAGTGGCAATTCTAAATGGTTACCTGGAAGAATCACTGGAGCACAAAAGCAACGTATATATGTGGTCGCAGACAGTGCCATACAGACCAGCTGTTGCGCAGAGCTCTGAGTGAACTGGGAAGTGGTAGGAAGCCACAAAACCCTGTTAGTTGGAAAAAGCAAGCAGTGGCAACCGTCCTCAGGAATGGGGCAGAGTACAAGTAAGTCCTGTATGCAAGTCACATGAAGCAGACCAGGTGAGCACTCGTGGGGTTACTGGTAGTTACGAGGAACGTACACCTGAGGTACCAGGCACACAATCTACAGAGCTCACCCAACAGTATTCTCCAAGAGACAGATCTCCCAGCCACAGCAAACAGCTGGTGGCACCAGCATCTGAGTGACACACTGACACAGAAGAGGACGAGGATGACACACATCCATTCAAGGGATTTGAGGAGCACGAGAGCCCCAGGCACCATTCGAAGCCGCTACGCCATGGGTACATCGCGTTTCCAGCAGAGTGCGCAGCAGCCAGAGAAACTGTAAGACTATGTTCTCGATTGTTAGCTAGTAGCATAACTTGTATATAATTTTTTTCTCTCTTTTTCATGTCAATTATGCTGTGCATAGAAGACTATCTTGGAAGGAAGAGTATAGTGTACTTGAGATTAGGTTGGCGGCACCGTGATCAACCGGGCCGTTTGCAATCAGTATGGCGGAACTTCCACTATAACTGGTGATTCGACATAACCCAACTGTCCATGCCGAGTTATGGGCTGATGGACTCCGTGTGTTGTGTGACACCTACCGGCGGTTTCAGTACTCAAGAATACGATTGTAGTTTTCCTGCACATAGCATTATTCAAGGTCCATAGATGGTGTAACATTTAATCGAAACGCATAAGTATTTTTTTAAATATACCAAATATTTACTCCGTCACAACTATACACACAATCTTCAATGAAGCAAAGCAGTAATAAAAAGGAACACTGATTAACCATCACTCATGCAAATGTCTGCTTCTACTGTACTTTAACCAATGAACGAGTGCAATTTGACTTTGTCACACAACTAATTAGCTTACTCAATAAGCAAGTGACTGTGAATACTTGTAAACAGAGAGAGCATGGCCAACATAATATAAAAATAATGTTATTGTAACTGTCATAAAAGAGCGCTCATTTGTGGGATAGACGATCCTATAATGGTAATACTCACATAAAAAAAATTAATTTATTTGAATTAAATATATTTATATCACATATTTTAACACTGTAGCAACCGTGCATCATTTAGTTATGTTTTTAGAGCAACAACTAAAGTAAATAAGTTTAATTTCATTTTACTGGTTAACAGTCATAAGGAAAATAAGAAAAGTATAATATACATTAATTATCTGTCTATTAATTCATCTGGCACGGAGACAGCTTAACAACAAATGAACAATCAAGGACACTGCTTAAAATGATAGAAATACTTGCACAATATTCAAGCACTCAACATGAAAAAATACCAACTTCAAGTATTTATGACAAACAAAGTTAGATTGAGTCTGTTTGTAGAGTAAAAAATTGTGCCAAATTTTGATCCATCTGAATACTCTGGGAGAACTGTGCATTTCAGTACACATACTATAAATACAGCATCATCAATAGTTATTTATAAAGAGGAAAACTATTTTCGGCACAATTAATTTCTCACATATCATTACATAGAGGAAATATTTATTAAATTATTGGTAATTGGGAATCTTCTTAACATGAACCAAACTTTCAAAGTAATTTTGCTTTCACACCAACTGCGGTTTACGATTGCAGTATGTAAAATGTCATCGCTCAAATTTATAATACTGCGGCAGCGACTGGGAATTTCATGCCTTACAGTACCGTAAAATGGGGTGATTAGAAACATTGGGGTGAATAGAAACAATTTTAAAGCTAAATTTTCTGTATTAATTCTGTTTTTAGGTAGGCAAATTAAAACCGTTTTCAAACAGTAGTTTTTTGTAATTATAAATTTTTTAAGCAAAAGGTGTCAGCTAGGAATTTATTCCTAATTTTGTTTCTATTCACCCCAGTGTTTCTATTCTCCCCATTTTATGGTAGCTTCTTTTTTTTTTTTTTTTGGCAAAATTGGAAGCTAAATGAGACAAATGAAGGCATAAATTGGCACACATTATGGTTTGTTTATGGAAGTTGTGACGGATATAAACTTGACTGCTCGCCGAAATTGTTTTCCTATCACATCTACTTCCCGTTCTGTTGTTAATTTACAATTATATTCTCCTTCCTCCTAGTCATGCTAGTTTATTTCCAAAATTCTTCTTCTCTCTGTTCGCAAGAGATGATAGCAGCTGCATTACAGCATGTACTATTGCAGTAGTATGAATCATTGGCAATTTCACTTTTGATTGGCTAGTCAGTTTTATTGCAGTGTCACTGTCGCAGCATCCATGAAAACAAGAAGAGTAAATTCCATCTTTAAAAGTAAGGCAAGACAGTACTTACTTTTTTTTTACTTTTATGAGCTAAAGTAGCTTTGTAGTATTATGTAAGTTGTATATTATGCAAATGAAGGAACTGAGTAAGTCTAGCAACAATTATACAACAGTGTTTCATTCAATGGCTAGTCAACACTAATTTGAATTCTTGTAATCATTATAGGTGATCAGACATATCAGATTCATTGTAAAAATATTTTTATATGAGGTTCTGAACGGTCAAGTGGCATAAATTACTAATTAATTTATACGGGAAATCAAGGTGCAACGATGAAGGGTGACATAAACATCCCATGATGTTACCAACTTCCAATGGTACCAAATGCTCAATAATGTTATACAGTATTTTAACCTTCTGCAGCTATAAAATTCATACCACACTTTTCATAATAAGGCAAATGTGAAATTTCAATGGAAATCTGTGACTTACACCACTAAGCATATGAATGTTAATGAAACAAAAATACAGACCTCTTTATTATTGTTATTATTACTAACATCACAGTTGAACATAATGTACATAAATCCCCCGAATGTAATATTGTGTTACACTTTAGAGACTACAGAGGAGGTAATTGCCTATCCTTGCCCCTAACATTACAAAATTATGACTATAGCCACATTTACATGATTCACGTGAACGAAATAGATGAATCCTTAACAACATTTGTGACGAATGCAGTACAGCAATGTATTCTTACAAAGGTGAAAACTAGACTAAATTATCCCCTCTGGTTTTCTGATCACTTAATTTTTCTGCTTGGACGCAAAGAGCACTGTTTTAGAAAATACATATAAAAAAACAAAAGTTCAGACAGTTACGAACAATGTTCTATGATTAGATGCTATGTCAAAGAACATATAAAACTTGATGAAAATAAATGTCTTAGAAACATTAATAATAAAATTAAGTCCAATCCATCTAAATTTTGGAACTATGTAAAAATCACGAAAAGTGCAATCAAACAAGTCTACAATTTAAAAGACAATGATGAAACACTCAGTGACAATATCAGAATAGCGAACCATTTTGGCAAACACTTTGCAAAAGTGTACAACATGGATAGTAATAAAATTCCTCATAATCTGACTCAGAGTTATGAAAATTGTTTACCACCACCTGGAATTACTGTAAATTTTGTTATATGGGCTATAAAAACACTCAAACCTACAAAATCTACCGGAGCAGACGGTATACCAAATTTCATAAGAAAGGGGTGCAGTGATATATTAGCACCGGTTTTAACTCATATTTTTAATAGAAGTCTATCTACTGGGATATATCTCAAAACTTAGAAATGTGCAAATGTACTTCTCATCTTTAAGAAGGGTGAAAAACACATAGGCCTAGTATCAAATTATAGGCCTATCTCTTTAAGGCCATGATCTTACATTTATTTCAAACATTTGCAACTAACTCAAATATTTTTTAACCAAATGTTTTGAAAAAATTTGAGACTGTGTACAGTCACACAAGCCACAATTTTGCCCGAGCGTTTTTTTAAATAATGTACCGTTTGTTAGCAAAACATTATTTTGCTTCATTTTGGCTTATTTTGAAAACAAAATACGTGATATTTCTGGGGCAAAAATCTAAAAATCCATTTAGTGTATTGCAACAGAAAAATTAAGATACAAACTATGATATTTAAGTGTTAAAACTGTCAGAATCCATTTTTTATATATGTATTAATTTGTGTTAAAATAAATATTTTCGAAACCACTGCAAAACTAAAAAGCAAGGCCTTAACATGTGGTTTTACTAAAACATTTGAAAAAAATTATTCATAAACACATTTTATTTCATGTATCAAATGAATTCTCTGATAGTCATGCCAAGTAAAACCACCACAACTAATTTATTTGATTTTGTAAACTCCACAAATAGCAATGTAATATTTCATAAGCAGATTGATGCAGCGTATTTTGATCTAAGTAAAGCTTTAGATACACGTCAGTACTCGCTAAATGTAAGCAAATTTATAATTTTGTCTTAAGCACTGATTATGTTAATTGGATTCATAGTTACTTCACTAATACACTCCTCCACCGCTTATCCGGCACGTTCGGGGGACGATGTGTGCCGAATATTTGAATTTGCCGGATAACTGAAGGGAAAAATAAACAAAAGATAATAATTTTGATAAATACAGTAATTGTACCAAAAATAGTGTAATAATATACTTTTAGTTCAGATGCTATTCATTATTACTAAAATACAGTGAAAAATAGTTCGAACACGCATAAAATCATCAATGTAAATACTACCTAATACGTACTAATAAGATGCGACCTACAGCTGCTCTACCTCCCCCCTCACCCCTCTCAACTGTCTCGTCCCGGGTGGTCGCTCGGCGCTCGCTGACTCGTGGACCAGCTGTGACTGGCCGCGCGTAGCAACAACAGTTTCCTTCTTTACCTTAACTAATTGCTACTTGTCTGTAGATTTTACACATATCTTTTTATTAATTTCGATGTTAAGTTATTTCCACTAACTGTTCACCCCTAATAATGTACAATTTATAAGTTATGTACACTAACTTACGTATGAAATGTTTACACAGCAATAGGTATGTATGTAACACGCAAACAAAGTCAGCATTCCGAGTTTACTAAAAATTGCAGATGGCTTGTGTTTATTTACCGGCCTAATCACTATCACTTATGTCGTACAAGTCGCTCGCCAAGCCGTTCATGCTCAGTGTTGCCATACCACTCGTGCCGTGCCGGTGTTGCATCACTTGCTTCAGTGCGCATACTTGTAGAGGCTGGCAATTTCGTGAACATATCCGTCAAACGTTGTCATCTTAAGTGTCTTGGCCTCCCATTTATTAACTGCTTCTGAATCATGCACAAGGACATGATTTGTCTATCAGAGAAATAGCTTCGCTGCTACAGGCCAGTTATTAAGCACTCTACATGATAAAGACACTCATCTTGCATTATTTTCACGGCTGTTTTTTCTTCGTCATCATCATCTTTGTTTGTCACACCTGTGACAGATTCAATTATTTCCTGGTCAGTGAAGAGATGAACAACGGGGATGTCAAGCTCAACTTGAAGCCATTCCTTAACATTTTCATCACGTAGGCCTAATTCATAAACTTTAGGGTTGGTAATATTTTTGGCATACTGCAACAGCGTAGTCACTGTTGTTTCAAAGCCTTTGAAATCATCAATTTCACTTTCTTAGTTGTTGGTGACGTTTGCAAATGTTAAGAATGGCCACAGGTTATGCCAAACCTTGTGCAAAACTGAGATAGGTATGCTGTCCCAAGCTCTAGCAGGTGCCCAAATCACATCACGTAGATTATATTTTTTCTTTATCTCGGCTACAGTATTTCCATGATTTAAACTTTCACAGAAGCACCACCGTTGAGTTTTTTAATGTCAATTTTATCTTTGGTAGACAACACAATCTTCTGTTGTTTTTCAATGGAACCAGAACTCACATTTGTCATTTTAGTAGCCATCGCGCAACACAACACAAAAACAACTCAAATTTACATACGTGTGTGAACAAGCTATGCAGTTACTTCATTGCCCGATATCAGACTTTCTGACAGATTGCTTAATTATACGAGAGATATGCGGGTCTTAGCGCGCGGGGATTTACCTACTCGTCTAGGGTAGGGCAGCTGGGAGGGTGATTATTTAACTGCATGGCCCTTATCGTTTAGAGGAGTATAGTCACAGAACACCGGCCCTCTAATGCTCGGCCACCCGCCTGCCTGCATCACGCCGACCTCCGTGGCATAGTGGGTTGCGCGCCGGTTCTCTGTATTAAGGGTTCTGAGTTCGAGTCCCGGACAAAGCATGGTTGTTTTTAACAAGCAATTCTGACAGAAAAAAGGTATACATGTATTTATGTATACGTCTCTAATATCCTCGGCTGTTAACGAGGAAAATATAATTAAAATTTTTAATAATTAAAAAATATTTAAACATATTTTTATTTAAAAAAATGGCCGACAGATGCGTGCCAGATGACTGAAGTACCAGATAACTGAATTCCGGATAAGTGGTGGAGGAGTGTAGAGCTTTCACTGTAAGAATTGAGGACACCTTATCTCGAGTATTTACTGCTCCATCTGGAGTACCACAGGGTGGAACATTATCACCTCTGTTATATAATGTATTTATTAATGACATAATTGTTATTCTTCAAAATTATAAGGCTCTTCTGTATCCTGATGATTTACAGATTTACCGTACTATATGTACAATAAATGACCGCATACTTCTACAGAGTGATGTTAACGCTATTATCAACTGGGGTCTACTGAATTATATGAAATTAAATGAGGATGAATTGAATTGCAAATCATTCGATTTTCTCGTAAAACTTACAATATTGAATTCAAGTACATTATAAACAGTAAAATTATTAATAAAACTCAGTGTTTTCGTGATCTTGGTGTGTTATTAGATTCAAAAATTATATTTTCATCGTCACAATGACAATTTTATGGCAGAAACCAATAAAACATTAGGGTTCATAAAATATTTAACACTCAATGTAACTGGCTTTGATTCTATACTATGCCTTTACCATGCTTTAGTCCGAGCTAAACTAGAATTTAGGTTTTAACAGAATTGAAATGAAACAAAAAACTCTTACGTACATCTTTAATTAACATCTTAAGAAATTATCTGAAGATTTTGAATATGAACAAACAAAAACCCACAAACTCTAAAACTACAAAGAAAAGCTATTGACGCTGTTTTCGTTTCAAACCTTTTTTTTTTTTTGGCACAGTATCACAGCTACAAAATTCTAAATAAAGTTGGACTCAGAGCCTCCATATATTCTCAGATATCCCCTTCTCTTTTTTGTAATGAATCACAAAATCTGTGATTTAACCACAAGGTATATCAGTAATTTCAATGAAGTACTACGACAAATGGATCATTTTAGAAAAAAGAAAATTACCATTAAATATTGTTTTAGCTAAAAAAATATTCTTAGTTCTGTCAAACATTTGCCTGTTGGTTGGCACTTAAAAGAATTAATAATTTAATTAATTAATATAATAATAATTATTATGTGTTCTTATCAGCTTGAAGTCTCAAAATTTATATGTACAATTATGTATTCTCTCGTGATTACCGCAACAGTGACTATCTTTCACTGTATTATGCCCTTAAAAATTTTTTGATTGGAACCCTATCTTTAATATGAATAATGTTAACCACATGGTTGAATATCTTGCCAGTAACATTTTAAAAATAATTGATACTAACATACAGCTAGCCCAGATAGTTAATAAAAAAATACCCGGTTTGGGTTTCCTCTGCTCTAATTAATCTTAATAAAAAGAAAGAGAGTTTATTCAGAAAATATTAAAGGCAAAAGAATAAACAAAACTATTTAAATTTTTCTACCCAGCACACACTAGTGAAAAGCAAAATTAGAGCTGACAAAAGGAATTGGCTTCTTAAAATAAATAATAATGTTAAACTAAATGCCAAACAATTTTGGAGTTATGTAAAATTGTTGGATGGTCACCATCCAAATTTAACTGTTCTCAGTAATGGTAATCTTATACAACATCCAAGTGAAGTAGCTAATCTTTTTGGTCAACACTATGCTGAGATCTATGAAAAACCCTCTAAAACTTCCAATACACATTTTATTTATGATTCTAACATTCATTTATCTATTCCTACAATGAATGATAGTTGAATACTCTGGTTTATCAAAAAACTAAAACTTAGTCAATCTTCAGGACCTGATGATATCCCTAACTTCATTATTAAAGCCTGTGCCTAAATATTTGCCCCCATATTATCCAAGGTCATCAATGTTAGTTTAGCTTGTGGTATTTTTCCAAATATGTGGAAACAAGCAAATGTAATTCCTGTTTTTATAAAAGGTGATGAACATTAATTTAATAACTACAGGCCTATTTAGCTCCTTTGTACATTTCCTTAATTCATCGAAAAAAATCATACAGAGGCATATTAATATTCATTATAAAAACGTCATCTCCATTCACCAGCATGGGTTATTTTGATTTGATAAAAGCATTTGACACTTGTCAACATTCCATCGTTCTTTATAAACTTAGGTACTTAGATCTTGATTGTGCGTATGTTAAATGGTTTCAGAGCTATTTGTTGGACAGAACTTTTACTGTCAAAATAAAGAAAGTCTATTCCACATCCTTTCTTGCCTCCTTTGGAGTGCCTCAAGATAGCACATTGCCCCCTTTGTTTGTTTAATATGTTTATCAACGATATTGCCAAGAATTAAAATTTGCCAATTGCATATTGTATGATTACGATGATATAAAAATATTTGTTAAAATGAGTAACATATCTGATTGCAATAAACTTCAAGCTGATACTGACTTAGTTCAAAAGTGGTGTGATAACAATAATGTTACAAATCTGAATTTTGATAAAAACTATCTGTATCTCATTTACACGTAAAACTTATTCTATAAACTTGAACTATCTGGTAAATAATAGCAAAATAAAACGTAATGATAGTGTGCATGAGCTTGTAATTTTATTAGATAGTAAACTCTATTTTCATTTTCATGTTGATAATTTAATCTGTAATGTTCATCTAACTTTAGGGTTAATAAAATAAATCATTAATACTTCTTCTTCACCTGATTCCTTATTATGACTTTATTATGCTTTGACAAGATCCTAGCTAAATTACTGCTCTGTTATTTGGAACAGCTTTACCATTACAGACTCTTAATTGTATAGAGTCAGTCCAATACAAATTATTTAAAATTATCTTTACGAGATTCTCTCAACCGCTACGACCTTTTAATTGTATAGATATTCTAACTAATTTTATGACTACCACCTTACATGCTAATAGAATAGTTAATGATGCTCTATTTTTTATTAACTCTTTTCTTTATTATTATGATTGTAAAACTACTGTTAACAAAACAGGTTTAAAGGTGCCAAGCTATATTAGTAGGAATTATACTATATTTTTCATTATCTAAAAATAACAACTTGGTTAATATATGAATATTGCACTTTAATGGAAATTTGTGAATTTGACCCCTTTAATGGTAAGAAAATGTTTTTTTTTACTTTAAAAAGGTTGATTTGGTGTTATCTCCTTTCTGTCTTTTTTTTAAATGTATATGATGCATGCTGTCCTGCTAGTGTGTCGTACTTGTCCAATGTTTTATGTATGTCCATTGTTGTTGTATTTGTTTAGTTTCATCCTGTTATTTGCCACATGACTGTTAGATGGCACTTTAAAACTAATAAATGAAACGAAAATGAAATAATAATTGTCGCTGTCATCGTCATTATTACTATTACTATTATTATTATTATTATTATTATTATTATTATTATGGGGCCCCTCAAGGTTGCACACTGTCCCCTCTTCTATTTAATCTATTTATTAATGATATTGTACAACAATAAAAAATTGCTAGTTGCTTACTGTATGCTGACGACATAAAAATATTTGCTAACATTAACTTCAATCTGATATTGATTTAGTTCAAAAGTGGCATAATAATAATCTTATTAATCTATAATTTTAAAAACTATCTGTACCACATTTACATGTAAAACCAATCATATAAAATTTAACTATCTTGTTAATAATGGCAAAATTAAGCAGTGTTCATGCTTGCGATATTATTAGTAAATTTTATTTTAATTTTCAAGTTGATAATTTGATCTCTAACGCTTAACGAATTTTAGGGTTGATCAAATACATAACAAAAACTGCATCTACTAGTTTATAATAGTTTCCTTCAAATTCTAAATTAAACTAAAATTCAAGACAATGTAGCAAGTGAATAATGTTGTCTGAAAAAAATACTTCTATTGTATTTTATCTATTAAATGTTTGTAAGTATAGCAATTTTTGTAAAAACCTGTGATGGTCGAGAGACACATTTTGATACTACCTGCCTGAACTGTCTTGGAATGACTTACAATTTACATATGAAACTTTTAGCATATTTTGTTTATTGTATACTTCACAGAACTTGTTGAGAATCAACAAAAAACTGACTCAAACAACATACTGCTTACTCCACAAATTGAACCACTGTGCATCCAGGCTACTACATTAGTCAATACAAAATACTACTGTGTACAAGGCCAGTAAACAACGTCTGTAACACTAACATTAAAAAAAAAAAAAAAAAAAAATTCACTAGACAAAAGAAGTGGTCCTGTCAAAATTTTATGAAAGGAATCTCAAATCAAACAAATAATACTTCAACTATTAATTTTAATACAAACTAACACACTGCACCTGTCATGATTAAACACTGACAACTATCAATGTCATGAAATTACACTCCAGTATATAAAATATATATTAGTTACTAAGTGTTTTCATTAATAATATGTTTTGACACAGAATCTAGCATAAAAATTAGAACTTACCATAGCCTGCTCAATCTTGTTATCAATGGCCACAGCATTTGTCCCAGATGCACTAAAAGAAAAAAAAATGATTTGGTTACTTTAAACACACAACAATTTTATTGCATAAATGTACATTGATTAAAAAAATATTCCAGGCAAAATTTACGAAACACAAATTATATTCTGACCAATTTAAGAAAGAAAAAACTACATTGTAATTTGTACTTTGTAAAATAACAACTAAATTTTCACATTCACTTTTAGTACCTGGAATAAAATTACATACATAATGAGATGATCAAAAGACAAAATTCTGTAAAAAAATATAACAGACCAGACTAATAAACAACAATTTTTTAGTGTAATTTTCCTTGTGCCAAAATATTTTGTTAAATCCTAAAAATGTACATGTTTTAAAACAAACTTAATTCATTTAATTTCATGGACTTTGAAAATACTACATAAGCCACAAAACTGTTACACAATACAACACCCCATGATTCATTGTCATAATATATGATTTTTGCTTGAATGAGGTACAAGGTGACACTTGGTCTTCTTTATCCTTGAACAGGTACTACAGAAATCCTTAAATGTGCATGAATTTGCCATTGGAAAAGAGACCATGTTGTCTGCAAGGGATTAGAGTTGGGAAGGGATATATGAGGGAATACAGGTGTTTGTTGACTTGCAGGCTACAGGCAGGGCTGGACCATCAGAAGTCAACATTTACAGTAGGAATCTGCAAGTATGTACTATAAATTTGAGTTGAGTTTTCGGGTAGCACTTAAGCTCGAGCATTGTAGTGAAAAATAGCTGAGTTGAATCGAGTAGCATAAGAAAACAAAATGTGCTTACAAACAGACAAAAAAAGGAGAAAGGGGAAACAATTATGCATATTTGCTTAGGGTAGGGGAATCAATTTTGCATATTTACTGCCACCAACATTCCTGTCAATGTGAATTTTCGCTACTGGACTCAACAAAAAAACTTTTGCATTCCTTACCATATTTCAGAAATATTAATGTTACTCGAACAACCCAAAGCAAAACATGTTTGTAAAGTAGGAGTATTTGAACACAGCAAACCTTACATTACTGGTACTACACTAAAATATTTATTGCTTTAATATCTTTAATAGAATATAAGTATCACACTTATAAGGATAAACATACTCAATTACAATAAGTATAAAGTTCATATTTATTTGATTTAATACAGCTTACGAAATAAACATGCAGCAATTTTAATATAACTACCACTGCAGAATGCAAGATTTCAGAGTGACAATACTACTTACCAAGATACGTTCAGCTTGGTGCCGGAAAACACCAAGATATGATCCTTTGCAATACTCCAAAAAATTAATATGAAACTGGGTTTATTCACATTATGTTAGTAGTTATGGCTAGTTTAAAAAATACACATCAACTGAGATGGATTTGGTACATATGAAAATAAAAAACAAAAATGCTGCCAGATTTGGCACACACTCATATGGCGTACCAGTATATTCACTAAAATAAAAGTTTATAGACATAATAAACTAAGACACAGTTATTTATTATGGAAAATACTCTACCCCTTATTCTTCTAAAGCCTTGAAAATCATTATCGCATTACTTGAGTTTGACAGGATTCAAACTCGGACCTTTCACTAAAAAAAATTTACTCAAACTTGATTTGACTTTAATACCTCTACTCACAGACGTCTAATTTATAGTTGAGTATTTTTGTGTTTGAGAAAGAAAATCATTTAGTAATATTTCTCAGTTTCAGGTGCAATGTATTCTAGCAAAATTCTTGTACAGGTTTTAACAGCCAGCTTATCCCAAATATATTAGAATACTTTTTCAAATGTGCTGTATCCTTTTCTGTATTTTCCTGCTGTGATTAAACATTTGTTATTCCAAAAATTTAATCAACATAACTTATATAGTACATGGCATGGAAAAAAGTAGTCTCTTATGAGTTAGCTAGTTTGGTGCACAAATCTTAAATTGAGTTAATAATGCCATGGCCAACAGTTTACAGATACATATGCTTCGGTACGGACGTTTGATGATTTTGAACAAATTAACTTTTACATGTATGATTTGCAGCATGTGTATCAGCATTCATATACATATTTAATGTGTAAAAATACTGAAAAAGGTTTTCACTACACAGTAATTTTCACTGTACATTTGTCTTTGTATTAAGTGTCATGAACAATAAGTTATTATAATTGATAATAAAAACAGAGCCTATAAATTTGAAGAAACAAGGTGTTTTTTTTTTCAAAGAATTCTATGACTGTTGTGGAATACAGTAAACTCCAGATTATCCGTGCACCGATTAACCGGTTTTTGGTTTATCCGGGCAACTTTGAACACTGTAAAACCAAAAATTATTTGCGAAAAAACCTTTTTGGAATGTCAGAGTGTCAACTCCTGCGCACAAGAATGGAGTAACGAGATTGTGCAAGAATGGATGAAAGAAATTTTAACATAATTTATTCTCGTTTTTACTGTGCACCCCAGATATACTTTTAATTCTTTTGGTTGAAAGGTTGTGAAATACGTTACTCGTAGGTAAAAACAATTACTCATTATGGTATTTAAGTTAGTTATTTATAAATTCAATTTTTTTTACATTTTTATACTAACAAATGTGCTATTTTCGGGTTATCCGTGTTTCCCGATTATCCGTATGTGGCGCAGCACTAATTAACACGAATAATCGGGAGTTGACTTTACTATACGTTCTGAGAAAAAATATATACTAAACTAAGTTTACCATTAACAATGAACAACAATGGCTTGAGATGTTGATTCTTCCTCTGTGTGAGGAATACTGTTCAAAGCAAAGAAATTTGATGTTAAATTAAAAAGAACTGGGTAACAACATACTAAAATTAAATTTTTAAAATTCTTATGAGGCTTTACCACTTGTTAATAGTGATAACATTTTAGACAGTTAAATATCACTTCACACAATGTCAGGAACTGAGCAAGGAATTGGCCATGGACTTTGTTAAGACGTCATCCCAGAATTTGCCTTGTGCCATTAAGGGAAACTATAATAAACCAAACTCAGGATATTCTAAGATGCGAATCGAACCCAGGTGCAGTTACCAAAGGCAAATATATTTTCAGTCTCGGACAATGAAAGTTATGTTTAGTGAGTAATATTGTCATAAACTGGTTCCTTATGGCTTAGTATGTGCTCCAGAAGTGTTTCAAAGCTGATTTCCTCAAATATTTGAAGATCTCATTGTTGTGGAAGTATACAGGGTGTGGCAGAAAATACTTCATACTTTTGGGACAAAAACGCTGATGTAATGAAATGTATGTTTAAAAGGTTGAATGTGTAATGCAAACCATTTACATTCCATACAAATACACCATGTCTGGTGTTACTGTCGTGATTTTTATGAGAGATGGCAGCCTTCACGTTGTTCAGTGTTTGTGGCATAGTAGACTAAGCCTTAAGGTATTCCCAGAGAAAGAAATCACAAGGTATGAGATCAGGGCAATAGGCTGAACATGGAATGACACCACATATGGAACTCAGATGCCCTGGAAATTTATATCATATGACATTCATAGATGACCTTGCTGTGTTTGTAGAGGCAACCTCATATAGCCCTTTCAAATAGCAATAATCACACCTCAGACATTCTTTTCTGGTTATGATGTTACCACTGTGTAAAGCTCCTTGTTAAATTTGGGCTGTAAGGAAGTATGTGTGGTAAATGGTCTGCACTAAATGTTTAAACTGCAACAAAACATTACGTACAACTGTAGCAATGGTTTGTTATTTATTTTACAAACAAGAGAGGTATTTCTGCCACAATCTGTACACGGGGACCAAAATTTATGATCAAAACTCTGGGACACGACTACTTATGAAAATTATTATGTCACATTAACCAACAGCAATCTGTGGTGAATATTAAGGGAGGTAGGTTATGCTGAAAATCAAATTCTAAAATATATAAATGAAAAATACTAGGAGGTAACCAAGATGGTGATATGAAGATATGAATGGTGCTGTAAGAACTTGATATCCTAATTCTGGTAAAGTTTGGCTGGTCAAATCATTTTGATTCATTGCTTAAGTTAGGTTGAGACCCTATTTTCACCAATAACTTTGAAATAAAAATCATTAAAGAAATATTCTACTTACATTATTACTAACCATGTCAAAATAAAGAGAAACACAACTTCTCTGAACTCACTCTCGTAAACTGTTTCCAAGAAAACATTAATTAAAATCCTGAGGATAAGCTGTAACCCAGTAGGGTTCGACAGCACATCTGACCTCCATGTCATGAAATGTAGATTTAATTAAAATTTACCGAGAACAAATATTTGGATGGTACTTAACAACAAAATCTTGAGAACCAATGAGGTAAAAATGAAGAGGATATCAAGCAGCCTTTTAATAGAAGTGAGAAACGTCTGAGAAAAACACATACCAGGGGTATCTTCCAGCAATAAAATAACATTGCAAAATCTAGGATGTAAGTACCCCATCTGGGACTGAACCCAATGCATTAACATATTTCTTCATATAAAATCAAAAACGTCTTGATAATCAGAATTTTGTTGTTTAGTAATAAATTGTTTTTAGTTTAATTTTTGAGAAAAAGGCCTACAAATTTAAAATAAATTTTAAGCGTTGCATTTTCTGTCACTATATTTGCTTATTTTTTTATAAGCAGTCACCAAAAAAACTAAAGACACATTTTCCCGACTCACCCTATGTTTTTCTTTATATCCAATAAACAAATATTTGCCAAAACTTTAAAATAAAAATTTTTAACAATTATAAAATGGCACAAGCATAAATGTTAGTTACATTTAGGGAATGCAAGCTCTTGTATTATTGACATAAAATTATCAAAATAGGAAACAAAAATGATCAGAAATATCATCAAAAAGCTAGTAAAACAGTTTACGAGTAAAAATAAATAAAAAATTACATCAGACAACAAGGGAATGATACATTCTACCCGGTTAACATGTTAGCCGATCATGCCGAACAGACCAGGCGGACAGAACGGATCAGAACAGATGCTGTACATAACTTTGTGATAGTAGTTAGTTTATAAAACATGCTGTTTATTAAAAAACTACACATATCTTCAAATTGATAAATTATCTCCTCCACTATTCCTAGCTGCTTTGCTCAACTCGGATAATTCACATTGACTCAGGATAATTTCTGTGTTGTCTGATATTTTGGGAGGCAAAAATTTTGGCATAAACTCAACTTTTTGGGGTGGCTCATGTAGAAAACAAGGATTTACTCTGATTGGCTGACACCCTTCCACATGGCCTGCTCTGCCTGTTCAGCATACATATAATCCAGGCATTACTAAATCCTACAGAAAAAATATCAGAGAGACATGCTCACCTATGCAGTAAAAACGGGACAAGAGTAAATATCTATCCCCTCCTCACTCTCACACCCAAAATCAGAATTGGGTCATGAGTTCAAGGTTTAAACATTAAAACAATTGTTTTAAATATGCATCAATACTGTTGAGAAATAAAAATTTATATGGTGGTATGCATTGCTATAAAATTGTTTTCTAATGATGCGAGGAAGAAAGAAAACTTGTCTATCAAAAGTTGAGTTAATCAACTGGTTATTCTTTTCAATTGTTAACAAACACTTGATCAGCAGCATGCTCTGTCAGTACAAAACATACTGACTTATTAAATTAGCACATTACCATTAGTGCTGTACAAACCAGTAGGAGTATGCAATATTTATGATACAATATGTGAAAAATATAAAATATTTGTGATTTATTGCACTGAGCTGAAAATGGCACAAATTGCACAGCTATACAAATAATTATTTATTGTACTATGACAAAAATCGCAATTATCGCCCTGCGATAAAAATCATGATGCACCACACTGGAATAAAAATATCACACTGTGATAAAAATTATGATGTATCGCACTGCAATAAAGACTGTGATGTATCATGCTGCAAGAAAATCATGATATATTTCACTTTGAAGAATTCCGCACTGCAACAAAAATTGTAAAAAAAAAAAAAAAAAAACTGTGCTATAGTAAATGTATAACTGCATCACACTGCTACAGAATTCAACGTATAATGACTCACTATAAAATTATTACATGCTCTCACCAACCAATACACAAAACTGTTACTATAAAAATAAAAAGTTATGTTTTTAAATCAATATTTGCAACGAAACTTACATAGATTGTATAGTATTTTCCAAAAATATTTCAATAGAAAAAGGACATAAAACTAAGCATAAAAATTAGAAGCAATCAACACACAGCAGTGGGCTATAAAAATTATATTCGTGCTTAAACGATTACAAGTATTTCATGTATAATATCTAAATATGCTATTGAAATATTAACAAACAATTATGTAAATAGAAATAGTTGTATATCATACACAAAAGAGAAGATGAAAATGAGGGTATTAATGCTTAACAGATTAAGATAATACCATACCACTGTACTTACTTACATCCATGCGCACACACATGCACACACTTACACATGCACAAACACATGCATGCACACACACACATATGCACTCACACACATACAAACACATGCATACACACATCTCAGCAATTTAAGAACACAGGAAGGCAATGTTAAATAAGAATTATTTTTAGTGTACCAATTTAAAGAAAAAATTTGTTTTAAACACAAAGAATTCACTTTAGACATTTTTTTGGAGTAAGTTAATACTACCAGTATTTTTTTGTTTAAGTTTACTAATGCATTTCTCTTGTGATGTCAACTATTTAAATCTTTCCTGTATGGAAAAAAATTTTACAATACATTTTTTTAAGGAAAAATATGTTTTATGGCATTTAAGAACTTTAGAGCAATCATTATTAAAAGTGATGTAAAGAATCACGTATATAAGTGAATTTTATACGTACTGTCCACAGTACATTGCAAGAGAGTAGTAGGTGACACACTGACACAGTTAAGCTTGGGTGAATTTCACCTACATATTTTCAAATATTGCTTGGTATATTGTCATTCCCTGTTTATTGCTAGACAAATTTATTCTCCATAATGTTTTTAGGTTAAATGTATCCTTGTATCAGAAATCACTCTAACGCCCTTGCTGAATAAACATTCTGAAGGAATATTCATAGCCTGACTGCACGAATAACGTTAAGCTGCAGAACTAAATTTTGGAAGCCTTTCTTATGGTCTCGCCACCAATTAAGAGGATCAGTGCTCACACTTGGCTGTGCGATTTTATGATAGTGTTTGATTTTTTTTTAAAGTAAATCTATAGTTGTTTTGGGTAGTTTTTCTGCATCATGTTTTTTTTTTCTTTATGTAAACAATGCAGCAGTTCTAGTCATTGGTCCTACTTGATTAGCAGATCTGACATTAGGAGTCTCTTCAATCTGTTTAACATCTGAAATCTCAGTAGCTTCTTCAATGATAAGTTTTCAACTAGTTCAAGATCCTAACTTGGGCTGCATTCCTCCTGAAAATGAGGATCAAGGAACATAGAAACTTGGGGAGCCTATTTCTGCTATTTCCACTATGACATTCTACAGCTGTAGATTTTAATGAAAAAGGATCAAACCACTGCCTCAGAGATGAGAGAACACAGTTCTGAAGATTAGCCTTCAATTCCTGGAAAGTAATTTTGCTAGATGAGTAATTTCTTTTAAATAATATTTTTTCTTTACAAACAAAGAGGTAAAATAAATGTGTCATCAGAATGAGATCATTCCTTAAGGGCGCATTTCACCTCAGTTTTCAACGTCTTTTTTTATTTTTATATTTGCACCAGATATTTTTTTTCTTATTTTAGACATAAATTAAGATTAAATCTTCCTCTTAGGAAATTTTTGTATCTCGCATAGGTTTTTGCATAATGAGTCGTAAACATCAAAATTGCACTTTACGGTTTTATGTACGCCACTAAAACCAATTGACATACCAAACTGAAAAAATTTACAGTGTATAGCAATGATGTACACTATGATTCGAAACATATTGAAACCAAAATAATTATATTTTTGTATTTTTTTAAAAATCTGTTGAAATATTTAATATTCGTTAAAATATTCAGTATTTTTTATTAAATACAAAAATATTTTATTTTTTATTTTTATACATGTCAAATCATAGCCCACAACATTGTTACACACTCTGAATTTTTTAGGTTTGGTATGTCAGTTGGTTTTAGTGGCGTACATAAAACCGTAAAATGCAAATTTTGACGTTTAAGACTCATTACGCAAATACTATAAGAGGTAACAAATTTTCCTAAGAGGAAGAATTAATCACAATTTATGTCTGAAATAAGAAAAAAATATTTGGTATAAATATAAAAGTAAAAAAAGACGTTGAAAACTGAGATGAACCGCGCCCTTAAAAAATAAGTGTTCATTGTGTATGACAAGAACTTTTACTGCCTTCAATAAATGCAGATTCAATAATTCCTTTGAGTCCTGAGGAACATTTCTTTAAAAATGAACTTAACATTGCTAGCATAATTTAATTTTGAATATGTAGTTCTGAAATCAGAGCCATAGTACTGGCAGTTAATTGGTTTTATTTTCACCCTAGCAGGGTCACACCAGATTTTTGCACTTCGGATTAGTAATGCCTGAGAATGTCACTCATCAGCTAGTTTTTTTGGATATCTTTTAATATCACTATTCTTACATTTCAGCACTGGTGACGATGGTACGTAGAACGTAACAAACATTAAGATAGTGGAATATCGAGTATAAAATAAGCAGCATTAACAGAAGAGTATAGTGTAAACAAATAGTTACTAGTTAATGCATTATAGTACCAAACAGTTACAGGAGATAACAGTGTTCCTGAGTAGCTGCGTGGAGGTCTCAGCCAGGACTCGGCTTAGTTTTAGGCATTGTCCTACTATTCCTTAAATAAGCTCTTTGTAATAGATTCGGAAGCAGGCTATGTAAGGTAGATATAGAACGTAAGTACCACAAACCAGTGTGTGGCCCTGCCTACTGCAATGTACGGGAGCTAAGTGAAGCCTCCATTTTGGTCGTCAGATTATGGCAACAGCCTGTTCCTTAACCAATCACAATACAAAAAAGCTTGTAATGATGCCCCTGGTCCAAGCAATTTTAGAGTTAACAAATTTTTTTCTTTACATAGCTAATTTGCACAACTCGGAGATGTTCTTATAGTCTAGAGGTGCATCAACACAAGTGTCCATAACCTCAAAACACCTCAACGCCATTACGGGACACCCAAAAAAAAATCCGGCTTCAACTACGTTACAACAAGCCATCTCCTGTGTACTCCTACCGCCATGCCACAAATAACACAATGTAGTGCACTCACGGAAACCAAATATTTTGTGTCAGCTACCAAGTATTTTGTGGGTATATTTACTTTGCAAGGTATATTTTATGGTCATCACAGAAACATTTTGTTGATACCACTAAAATATTGTAGTCACAACAAAATTATTTTGTGGTTACTACTTAATAATGTTGCAGGGAAAATTTCCTACAAATTTTTCTTCTTTCAGTGTAGTAGTCTTGAAGAACTGTGTTGTTGTTTTGTGAACCGGAGCTGTCAATTATTTATAGCTGCGGGAACCCTCTGTTTACAATTTCCACTGTCGACTTAACAATGATCGGTCACACTTACAGTGAATGGTGGTCACATATTATATCACAACTCCTGTGCTAGATTTGTCTATTCTGAGGTGTGATGTTTAAGCCATAATATTTTAGTTAAAATAAAAAGACTACAATCATTATGTAGGCTACCATGTCATCACCAAATAAATCACTACAAAAATAACTTTAATATAAATTGCAAAATTAACAGTACAATAAAAATTACAAAAATTGTGCTGCGATAAACACCAAAAAATTACACTGCCATAAAACAGCAAAATCGTGCTGAGATAAAAATTGACAAAATAGCAGCAATTTAACACAAAATATAGTTGTTGCATTGTATTGCAGCAAAAATATCACACACAATTTTTTTTAAATTACTGCGTCACATGTGATACATTGTAATATTGCAAAATCCTACACACTAGATATGATTCACAAACAATTAAGTGGGTGATTTGGGAATGCCAAGCAAACAACAAAGAAAATATTTTGCCTCCAAAAGAAACCAATTAGAATTATATGTAAAAAAGCTGCAAACTGTTTTTGCAGAAAGGTTTTTAAGAATGAAGGAACCCTTTATAGCAAGACAGAGGCTACTTCCTATGTTACTGATAATCTGAAGTTATTTTGAATGAATCATGATGTACACAGTTTTAAAACAAGATGCAATGGTCATATTCTTGCAACAACATTGGCACTTTTTTTCAAAACTGATCTTTCTCTACTATAACAAATATCTATAACTCATTACCCAAGGTTTAATGGGAACTATGCAAGTTATTCAAATAAAATTTAATTTAAGGTAAAAATAATAGAGGACTTACTCCACTACTCTGTCTACACAATCAATCAGTTCTTAAACCACTGTAACCTATACAAATAATAGCTGACGTGAAATGTACACTGCTTGTTTCTAAGATTTGTGTGTGTAAATAATAGTATGTAATTGTCCTGACATGCTCTATATCCCAATTGTTTCATATAAGAGGTCAACAGATTAAAACTGAAATAAATAAAATAAAAAAATAACGTTAGTAAACATGAAACCTGTTTTTGCCACAGAGACAGATGAGGTTCATATTCCAACATTTTGAGCTTTACAAAAGCAAAAATTCAAGCATTTTCTTGGTGAGGTATAAACTTGCCGTAAAAAATAAACACGTAAATATTGCAAACAATAATAAACCCTTTGAAAAACTTGCCAGAAAAAAATATATTTTGTACGACTGTTAATTTTTTCTCCTACTTTTAAGTACGAAGAAGACAACTTACATGTACGACAAACTAATGAAGACCAGTTTAAAGATAATCACAAAGAATAATGAGTCAAAACATACATATGGTAAACATGCCCCCACTTGAGAGAAAAGTAGTTTCTTTGCTTATGCTAAGCAAATATCATGTGCGGCCACTATTCACAATAACGACAAAAAATTTCAAAGCATACTTTTTTATAAATTGCCACTTTTTAATAGTGTTTCTAATTCCATGTTTTTATAAAACATCAAGTAATCAAATCCACAGCATATGGTATGAAAAATTATATTAGAATTAAACTTTTCAAAAAAGAAATTACATAAACTTTTTTTTAAGCTTTGTGTTCCAGAAAAATCCAAATAATCTATCAACAAGAAATATAAAACTATAAGTTGTTCATAAACTGAAGAAACATTTAGAAGAATGATACCATGTCAACTTACGCTACATTGAATACAGCCACCATAAATGTTTCCAAATTTTTATATTTTTCCAACAGAAAACTAATTCTCAATTGTGGGCAGTGAAATGAAAAAATATAAAAATAAAAACATATAATAAACTATATGCTCTTAACATAAAAAATTATAAAAATACACACTATACTTTACGCAAGTAAAATTTAGGCACAACAGTATATGCCATCACTGAAAATGTAAAAAGAGAAAATATTAATGAAGAACAATTTGAGAATTATTTTTCTTTCGTGCATCCTTCAATAACAACATAATTTTTGGCAAATCAAGTTAAAAACAGCAGGCTCAGTGTTTCGACAAATCCTAATATTACATGTTTATCTGCAGTAACCTTAACTTAAAAAAAAAAAAAAAAAAAAAAAAAAACAAAAGGTATCTTCAGTAAAATGGATATAAAAACAATTCCCAAGGCTGCAGTATTTGTACGGCTTGTAGACTCGCCTCTAAATGATTTAGATAATATTTGGTGCTCTCATATTACTTCCAAGTATACTTGGATAATAGCAAATACCCTAGAGAGTAATACCAGACAGCTCTATGCAAATACTATGAGCAAGCTTGTGAAAAATAACCTAGCGGTATGATGTGAAACTGTCACATATTTTGATATTTTTGTATAATTATTGTACTTTATTATGTTTTATTTAATTTTTACGAATTTATCGTACTGCTATTTTATTATTTTCTCCATGCAATGAAAATATGTTCTCCATAGAGAAATTTCTTTCAGGATTCTTATGTTGGTAGCATATATCTGAAATAAATTAAACATAAGGTGCTGTTCTCTAGTGGTTTGGCAAGATAAAACCACCATAATTCTCGCCACATCAATTAAGCTATCCGGTATTTATATATAGTATATTTCCTAATAGTTTGAACCATGTTCATATAACTGGGGTTACAGGTGTCTATAGCCCCTCCAACAATCAGCCACACCTAAAAATAATGCAGGTTCACACATTTCTTATGTTTATTAAGTTTTTACAGCTGTTTAAATCACGTTATATGTTAACAGGGATTTTCTAATTAAATACAAGTCAAGCAACAAAGGTCTGCTTCCGAGATACTGCTCTTAAGATGGGATATAAAAATATATTCTCTTCCAACACTCCAACTATGTTCCTGTAAGTCACATCCAGAAAAGTCACTTGTATTAAACATCAACGTTAAAGACCTAAGGTTTTGTCCTCATTCCCAGATGACAATGAGACTAAGCTTCCCGCTATATACTTATGTGATATTTTGCCCTTTCATGTGTGGAGATTCCAGGGCATTCCCCCTGTGGTATCCACTCCAGTGGTGCAGACGGCAATGGGATGCAAAGTATCAGGGTTGGATTCCTGGACCACAAGCGGCAAGCCACCACGGCACGACAGAGCTCGATGGTGAGCCATGCTCTGGCAGCAGTTACCTGAGCAGCTTGTTGAGGTTGCGGCGAGATTGGCCGTCGTCTTCGCCGGACATGGACGGCGGCGGCGCTACTGGCACATGGCGCCCGCCGAGCCGTCAAGGCAGACTCGTGCGACCACCTCCACCGTCAACACCTCGCGACGCCAGCGTCTCGGCCGCACTCTCCGCCGACATGGCGCGCTCCCCACTGAGACACAGCTGGCCGCGTCGCGACACACACGAAAGGCAGATCTATTATTGGCCTCCGTGCTGTGGGCGAGCTCGCTTCGGCACACTCAAAATACGCGTCCTCCGCCCTCCCCCTAACCAAAAACCTTTACACACTTCGCACGCGTAAATGTCACGCGGTCACGACGATCGCAACACCTCGACCCCGGACTTGCCATCAGCTGCTCGTGAAACAAAGATAACAGACGTGCAGAACCTCGGCCGATAGAAGTTGATCAGAAAACTGCTCAAATTGTGCAAGTGATGTCTGCTTAGGAAAATCATTCAAAGAATGTTACGTCCGTGTATACACATTTCAGGTTCTTCGCCGAACTTTTTAAGTTAATTTCCTCAGGGCCGTCATTTTGCAGTTCTTATTAGGTATGAACATCGCGGTGCAGAATCTTTACAAAGGTACGGACACGTACAGTACACCCTTACATTCAATATTATGACATAAAATGATAAAACACCACTAAATGTCCCATAGAAACGCTCTATCGGCGAGAAGATTGCACACCAGTTCAGTGACTTGCGCCTAGAGGTTAGGATGAGGCTGTTTCGTCCTTATCACTCCACACTTCCAAGCCTCGAACGCGCAAAATGCATCCGCCCAGGCGGCCGCCTTAAGAGTGCGTGGTAGATAAATAAACGCTGAAAATATCAATTTATTTCTACTCTTTTTTCGAAGCCAACATGGATAAAATATAAAACGACAATCCTAGATTATGGTATTTGCCAACTTTACGAGTAAATATTTATTCAGAATTACTAACTCGTTACGCGTGATCTCTTGGGCCGCAGTTAAATGCACGAGGTTCCGGCGTCAGAGATTGTGTCTCAGAAGTTCGTAACACTGGAAACAATTTTGTTTAAAACGTTGGCTAAATCTATTCTCTAGGATTTATATTGTTTAACTTTCGCAAATTGGTTTCAAGAAAACTACAAATGTAGATTAATGCTTTTAGCGTTGATTATGTAACACGCCCTCTTAAGGGGGTGTCAGACAATTTCATTGCATTTTCAGTTTTTGACCCGTAACATCTATTAAAATTGTACCATCAAAATTTTTTCTTCGACAAAGACTAGGATATATTCTTGGTAAATTGTTTGTCATAAATAACAACGGAATCTTTCATTAACTTGTCATGCGGAATCATTACAAGAGAATTATAGATTAACTTTCTAGAATTCTCTAGGAATGATTCTGCATGTCAAATTAAAGATTCCATTATTATTTATCGCAAGCAGTTTACCAAGAATATAGCCCATGCTTTGCGGAAGAGAAAATTTTGATAGCAATTTGATTAAATGTTACGGCTCAAAAGGTCAAAATACAATAAAGTTGTCTAACACTCGCCCTTAAACCGGTGTTATAATGGCGCCAACTCGCGGCATTCAGGTCACCCTGACCTGGCTTCGTCTCAGAGCGCGGTGATTTGTAGGGGCGGTCATAATATACGATTCTGCTGCGTCCTTGGATCATAAAATAGCGGCCACAACCTCGATGTTGTTCCATATTCTAGCGTAAGCGTGAGTCACGTTAGCTCCATTACTAGCAATCTGTTAACTGCCGTAGTGCAGTTCACGTTGTTATCGATAATTAGCAGCGGCACTCCAAGAATATCACAATATTAGCTACTCGCTATGTACGAGAGTACATGGGAAAGAACTCTCACTAAATCATAAAAATGAAAGAGAAAAATGTTCTAGAGAAGTTCTTGGATGACAACTGCTAATTAATAATGATATCAATTCTGCTATCAATGATTACCAGCGTTATGGTTATATAGTTAAACACGTTCTGCGCTATCCCTTAATGGGCCGCGGTGGTTGAATGGTCAGATCATTCGTCTCCCACCAAGGTGATCCGGGTTCAATCTCCGGTGAAGTCGTTGCCGGATTTTCACATGTGGGAATCAGGTCGACGATGCCGCTGGTCTGCGTGTTTTCTCGGGTATCTCCCGTTTCCCCTGCCCTTTCATTCCGGCCCTGCTCCATACTCACCTCACGTCACACCTCACCTGCGCTAAGACCTCGATGTTAAGCGCTGACAAAAATCTCTCTCACGCACTTTCCCTAAAATGTTAAACAGAATATCGCCGAGACTCCACCGTGTTTTGTCGCTGCGACTTGAGATTCCCAGCGTAAATACTAATCCTCGCGAGTAAAGCCGGCCTCCGTAACGTAGTCGGTTAGGTACCGGTCTATGGTACGAGAGGTCCCGGGATTAAATCCCGGCTCGTGCATGGATGTTGTGCTGTCCTCACGCCTCACTTCACCCTCATAGGCTCTTCTAAGGCCGTTTAAGTGGAGAAAAATCATTATTTTATAATTGATTGAAATTGTTAGATCAACGGCACCGTCCGACGCATGCGAAAAACCGGGATGACTCCGTCGAATACCCACGAGGCATGCGACGACATTCGTCAGGGGCGTCGTAAACGGGCCGGGGGGGGGGGGGGAAGAGACACGTTCCGCCAAAAAATTTCGTAGTTTTTAAGATTTTTTAAGATTAAGATTTCCTTCAGTTGTATTTTAAATATTTTGATGCAGAAACTCTTTAAATAACAGCATTTTGCACCTTAAAATATAACATTTCCCACCGGAGGACTCTTACACACCCCTTTGTTACGTAGGTTATGGTGGTATCTGAAACAGCAGTTTACAACACGAGTGCTTTATAATTTAAATCCCGGGCGTGTCACGTCACGTACATGCATATTATTACGTTAACCTTAGGATATGCCCCTCCCCGAAAGACCAAAGTCGTCTAGTCTCGCACATCCCCGTCATCGATGCCTGTTATGAAAGAATTGAGCTCCCTGGCATTTCAACCGCGAGGAATCTCCTCAGCAGCGACTCTGGGTTTAGCACGCCACGCCCGAGGACTTAAGGCGCCCGCGTACTGGCCGTGTGTTTGTGTGGGGCAGGCACGTTGCCAAGGGCGATGTTTATTTATTTAATGGCTTGGCGGCATCATCTGGTGCAGTATCACCTCTACCGCATGACACAAACGGAGTGCAGTGATATCGTTGGTCATTCCACTGACTGACACTTTCAGGGTTGACCCCATCTTTTTATTGGTGGAAAGTTTCAAGCAAAGTCCATCGTATGTTTATAGAGTAGTTTCTCGTGAATCGCGTGAGTAGGTTTTCCGATAAAAAAAGTCGATAAACTGTTTTTAGCCCCGAAATGATTTTTCTAATCGACGTGGTGCTTTGAAACCACCCTTCCGTTATCGTTTGAAGTGTATTTTCTTTTCGTACATTGACACAATGGGGTATGTGTGGAATATGTTCTTTAAAAACGTATTTAAGAATACACGGCAACGCATTATAAGTGGGTGGCAGGCGAGGCCGTAGACTATAAGTGGTCCCTCTACCTGCGCTTGAAATGCATTCACTTAATGGCGATACTATTTGACGCACGTAACATTTCGACGGTCCAGTTCAAAACGTGGGGTGATACTGTTTTACGGCCCGTTAATAAGATCCTAAGAGCCGATGAGGGCAAAGTGAGCAGTTCAAAAAGGGGGAAACTAAAAAAAAAAACCTCAATGGTTGTTTTTTAGAAGTACATCGGAAGGTATTTGAGGTGGCTATGAAGTTAATAGTCTACCTCTGGTGAAAATATCACAATTAAAACAAAATTTCAGTCCTTCACAGTAAAACAGAACTAAGTGATATTATTTTTAAAAGAGTGAGTTTAAATGTAGTTTCTATTTTAGCTGGGCAGAGAGTACTTCTATCTACTGGTGTGCCTAAATAAGAAATACAATTTTTTGAGTTGCTTCCCTTTTGAACCAGGCCATCGATTGGTACATCTACGAAAAGGACACACACACTGTAAACTTATGTCTGCATGGAAAATGGGCTAAAAATGGATTTTTCAGGAATGCGTATATGTGAAAATACCAACAAAATACAAAAATACCAATACAGAAACATATGGGACTTACTTTCCACAATACCGCTTTAAGATCCATAGGAACATAACCTAAAAGATAGCTTTACAGTTTAGTCAGAATACTTTTAACTACGTACTGGATTTTCCCTAGAAAAAATAGTTAATCAATAACGAACACTTATTTCGTGAAATAAATATCTAAAAGCATACTGTCAAAAATAATTTTCTGAAAACACAGCATAAATGAGGGATCATAGCCTTAAATAGGCGAAACTACAGTAGCTTGGCGCAGAACAACGACAACACATGCGACCGACAACGTCCAGCCAGAAGCTGCCAACTCTCGCCTCTCCTCCATCATCTTATATTGCCGATACCTAGCTACAGACATATGTAAAACTAGTGTGGGCGTGGTGAGTAAATAGCTACGTTTTCTCTGTCAACTCGTCAGAGGTGTAGTAGGTTCCGTAACGTTAGGAAAATCAATGACTGCTTTCATACTAACTGCAATTAATGCTGTATGACCTTACGCCCCACAGTCCCGCGGCTGGAAACAAGTATAATTTGAGTATACGGCTTTATACGTCATAGCATTGAATATATATATATATATATATATATATAAGAATCTCCATGAGTGACACAGTTCATTTGGTAGACCTTTTCAATCAAATTATTTTAATAGTGATTTTACAGAACTCGATGGTAGCAGACCGGATGGAAACGACTGAAATAAATACATAAACACAGACAACGAAGCGCTTGGAACAACTAATGCAAGAAAGGGAACAGACACCAGCCACTATTAAGGGCATTCCAGAGAGAAATGATCATACTTTTTTATGTGTACGAAATAGTGTTAGTTTTGTTGAAGTTAATTGTAAGTATATTATCATGTTACAAAAAAAAATTAGTTCAGCCAGTTTTCCCACAATGGCAAAATTTAAGTACATATTTTAGTTCATACACCCTCCGAAAAACGATCCACACAAGGAACGAATTATTTCACAATAAAACTACATGTCACTGGATAGGGCTTAACGTATATAAAAACCCTTTTAAACAATGTTTTGTCTTTTCGAAATATTTCTGAAATTTGTAAAAATTTTTGCTACTACTAGGATTTTTTTTTTAATACAAAAATATTTCGTATTGGGATTTTATATACTTAAAGCTCTAGCCCATGACATGTATTTTCACTGTAAATTATTTTGTTCCATTATGTTGATTGGATTTCGGAGGGTGTATGAACAAAAAACATGCAAATTTTGAAATTGAAATGTTACTATGGGATAACTGGCAGAGGTTTTTTTTGTAAGAGGATAATTTACTCCCATGTAACGTCTACAAAAATAACAATGTTCCATATAAACATAAAATTATTATTATTTTTTCCCTTTTGAACGCCCTCAAGGGGCCCGCCTCGTGGCACATGTGTTTGTGTGAGTGAGGTATGGTGCTAAGGGCGACGTCGTATGGGCCATACAACGGTGCGTCGCCTCTACGCTTAAGGCATGCAGTCTTCGCGAAAAAACAAATTTCCTATGGGACTTGAAGTGGTGACCCTATTGTTTTATTTACGAAATCACTTTACCAAAGTCCAATGCACTACCCTTAAGTGGTTTCACATGTATTCGGCTAGTATATTTTCCGCTATAGCAGCCTGAAAACCCCGTTTTAACCCATTTTGACGTGGCCTAAAAGGGGATTTCTAATACGTGTGTTGTCTTGAAAGTACTTAAGGGCAGTCGTCTGAAGTGTGTGTTCTTTTCGTAGACAAACGGCGTGAACACACGTGTATTAGTTTCCGTGTAAAACGTTTTCTTCAAACACGCTGCAGTGTGATGGCAACAAGGCGGGCCCCTTAAGGCTGCCGCTCAAACTACGTGAAGCGTGATTGAAGGTACTTTTTTTCCGCAGCGACCAGTGAGTGTGAGAGCACAATGCTTATCTACGATAAGAAAACACTCCTCATGCTACTTGTGGAAATTACAAAACGCACGCATATCGCGAGCATTATTTTAAAGCCTTCAAATCTGGCTAGAAATCGTATTATTTGAGACGGTTGTTTTTCAACATAGGCGAATTCTTTCGAAATTGAGGTCTACAACTATATTGGACTTTGTAACAGTGACGGGTTCAATAAAACGACAGGATCACCTCTTAAAGTACCGCGCCAAAAACGTCATGGCCGCGGGAACACTACGCGCGCGTTTACGAATTTGACCGGAGAGGCGATATCACAGTACATCCGCGAATTTGGAAATTCCCCGACGCATCCACCGGTGTACACTGGACGTTCGTAAATTACTGTTTTGTTCTCAACTAGTTGAATCGATGCATCCACCGGTGTGCACTGGACGTTCGTAAATGACTGTTTTGTTCTCAACTAGATGAACCGATGCATCCACCGGTGTTCACTGGACGTTCGTAAATGACTGTTTTGTTCTCAACTGGTTGAAACGATGCATCCACCG
>PNEQ01029751.1:60588-87280 GCA_003012365.1 Medauroidea extradentata | reverse complement strand
CTGCCCTACCGTCGCCGCGACTCGCCGACGACCTCCTCGGCTTCACAACGTCCGTCCCGCACCGACGCCGGCTCGCTTCTCCCTTGCGTCCTGACGCCTAGCTTCGACGCCTGATGGTGGCACTCTGCCCTACCGTCGCCGCGACTCGCCGACGACCTCCTCGGCTTCACAACGTCCGTCCCGCACCGACGCCGGCTCGCTTCCTCCTCCTGATTTGCGCCAAAACCCCCCGTCACTTGGCCAGCAAGCTCCGGTTCCTTTTGGGCCAATCAGGAGTCGGCTACACCCGATGGCCCCGCCTCTCGAGGACAACAATTCCGGCCAGAACCGTATTTATTAAATCATTGCTTAATTTCTTGTCACTATTTACATTCATTTACATAAAATGGTTCATTTACTTGTTCACATTATTGATCTCTTAATTACTACATATCTATTGCACTGTAACAACTAGCAAAGCCATTGGCTGGACTCCTCCCCTCGTGACCAGCTAGGGAGGTGGTTCGAGCGGGGGTGGGGTGAGGCCCCAAGACACACTATGCACCTGCTCGTCTCTCCCTCGTCTTCACACGGACAAAATATATACAATTTCTTATTTTTAACATAAAACTTGGTGTAGTAATGGTATTTCGATGAGAACTATTGCAATGTGATCGTGATACAATGACGAGGGGAATGAATGGTCGCAAGATATAGTTATTATTGCATATTAATTTATGATGGTTGACACTGATGACTATTGAATATACTAAATCGGGGTGGCGACCATATGGGCCTGTCACAAAAACTAAGTTAAATGACTTCTGTCATTTCCAACCCAATTGAATTTAATTTGAGTACAGTTTCGTATTTTTCTGGTCCCTTAGCGATAGCAGCAAAACTAGTGGTAGAAATTTTCCCCGTGACAAACTCTCCCAAAAGAAAACACATTTTCTTTCTAACATGTGGTGAAAATAACTTTAGCTGAAGATATGTACAATAATAATTGAAACAAGCTGATGGTATTTTTTTTTGCTAAAAATCAGTGGCTCTATTTATAGCAGCTGTAGTTGCAGTAAATTTATTTTTCTCCATAACCAGATTAAATTATTCGTAGGGTTTTTCCTAAAAAAAGCAAAGTTATTTTAACGAACACCAATGTGTACGAGTAATCGACTGATCATTTTAATTTAATTGAAATAATGGACATCTGTTTGAAGGTGGTATACAGACTTTTCCTGAACTATGGGTACAAATGCTGGAAGGTGATCCCCAACCCAAAATCGGATAGAAATAATTATATGAACAATATCGTACAATAATTCACAAGGAAGATATTCACCCGTACAAGTATAAATATTTTAAACTGTTTCAACTGAAAATAATAATACCTACTGGACATGAAGAAAATTTCTGTGAATGATGATGTTATGCTACGTAGACCTTCAGTTTAATCACAATTGTGGAGCAATAACATTCCTTACATCGGATTAAGGGGGTGGTTTGTTTTTGTCCTACAAGGTGTACGTAACCCTTACGAATTTTTTATTATTTACAAGAAGTAATACTCGTACCAAATTGGCAATACACCTCACCTACATGGAAAATTCAACGTGAACTGTATATGAGAAATCAAAACTTGCACGGGTGCACTTGGTTGCCTGGCAGGTATACAACCCACGTTACAAGGCGGGTCGTTTGCGTAAAGTAACAACCTCATTCACATATTTTTTTTAATATCCAGTTAGTTTCATTATTTTAAGCTAAAACCATTTAAAATATTTATTTATAAAGGTTGGATTTGTCCCTTATAGGTTACGCTGTTCCTAAAACGTTTTCTATCTCATTTAGGATAGGGACATGTAGTTAAGGAACAGCCTGTATATTATCTCAGAACCTACTCTGCTGTAAGTAAGAAATTACCCTTGAATTACGAACAAATGAAACTTGTGGGAATCTACATGTTAACACTACTGTCAGTATGAGCCTAATATTGACACGATGAAAACGGGAATCTCTGTAAAAAAAAAAGGGAGAATTTTTATCCTGCCTGTTTGGTAACATTGACTATGAAGTGAATATCCCAGCTGCCATCACTTTTCTTCCATTCTCTGAGATTAGGCAGGACCACGACGGTAAGCCAGTGGGAGAGAAAGAAAGCGGAAGTGCGGTCCACCGACAGCGGATATACACTTGCGGGGGTGGGAGGGATGAAGACTGTTGGAGCGAGTTAATCCCACCAAGATGGCTCTGACGGAAACTTCAAGGAAAGGAAAAGACGCCGGGAAAACATGGGGCGTCCGTTTACGTAGCAGTTGGTTCCCTACATTTTTGTGCATCGTTATGTTCTCAAACATTACATGTTAGGAGCAGGAACTTGGACTAAATGTGACTAATTCTAATTCCCCAAGCGTATTAAAGAGACATTATCAAAACATCAGTTTCCAGGGCATGTAACCGTAATGTAAATGTACTTTTATGTCATTCCCACGAGGAATTAGTCGCAAGTGACGTTAACGACGTCTCTGCACAGACACACGTTGCCTATAACCATGAAGCACAGTTGCTGATGTGAACGTAAGGCATTAGAAGAAGCTCGTGCAAAAATATTTTTGAAAAAAAAAATCAATGGTCTTTAGTGATGATTTATCTGCTGAAGTAAGCGGGAAAGTTTACTGGATACAAAAATGTCTTACGTCATTCTGCTTACGGTTATCGAACAATCAATGCTTGAACCAACTTTTTGATAAGCGGGTACGCCTTGACTTTGGCGAAAATATTTCAGAATTTTTTCTAATTTAGAATACTTCAGCTCAGTCTACTTAAGTGACTGGATGTGTGTGTGTATATATATATATATATATATATATATATATATATATATATATATATATATATATATATATATATATATATATAAGGGGCTACTTTCCAACTAAATACTTTTCGCGTAATATTTTCCTTGCAATGGCTCGTATTTATTATAAACATATTATAATATATTGTGTAAAGGGTAGGGATACAACAATATCTGGAATTCATTTGATGATGAATATGACTACCTAAGACTGACGAATTCTCGGCCATTAGTTAGCGAACATACGAAAATATCTCGTCCATATGACGTTCGGCCAAATTATTCTTGGGTAACTCCTTACTAAAAATTTCTCAGTCGACGAAGGCTAAAATTACAAGACTATGCATAGTTTCATTTTCTCAATAGTATAGTGCTACTGATTTGTCCAAGACCAGTTTTGTAAATTAAAATATGAGTTTTTTAACTTACGAAATTAGCACAGTAGTATCTAAATAATTTCAAAAAAACGAAAGGTTTTAATTATGACAGTTAACTCGACATCGCAGGTGGAATGCCGACGAAATGTAATGAAAATTGTTCAGTGTAGTAGGTGTGCCAGAAGTGGTGTTGACGACCAATAGGAAGGATGAAGAAATGGAATGCAGAGACCAGTGATGTTGGCATGTCTTGTAGTGATGCACAAAGGTGACTTAAGTCTATGCTGTTTTGATATTCAGGAAATTTATGCGGTTCTTAAGGCCAGGCTTTCCTGTTTATACTTTATTATGTAATTAATTTTTTTACGCCTAAACGAGAGCAAAATGAAAATTCTTCTCGTCAGTTTGGTTGAAAAAGATTTTCTCCGTGTTCGATATTTATTCAAGAAAGTAAATGCTACGGTTAAAGCTAGTTATGTAATTAACAAAATCATGGTTATTTGACGTTTTGGTCAAAATCATACAACTTTACATCTTAACAAAATTAGTTGCTACAGCAAAAACATTTTCGACAAAACTGCCGTACAGAATTGATATATCTGCTCTCTTTCAAGCTCAATACATCAATAGTCGAAAAAAATGGTAAAAACAGGGTATCGTGCCCTGGAACATTTTTAATAAGTGTATTTTTTTTTTTACCGTGGACTAGTCTAGGTTGTTCCGGATAAAGTGAGCACTAAAGATTTAACCTTTGAATAATATCACTAGTCGTTACTGTATGTAATTCAACATTATCTATAGTTGCATTTTTACATGTAAGGTTGGCAGCGAATTGCCGAATGTAGTTCCGGGTATTTCCATATTTAAGGGGCCTACTTACGCGTTGCAGCGAGTTACGACTATTCTTTTTCTGACGAAACTATTTAACGTACATTATATTTGTGTATCTACGAAAAGTAAACACACTTCAAACTAAGTTGCTATAGTTTTAAAAAATCAGTACATTTATTCATTATTTTCGGGCCCCTCGAAATGGCCAAAAAGAACTTTTCAAGACTGCGGTTATTTGGAAAAATAATGACCGGATCCGAAAATCTCAACTATAGAAACCAGCGTTAGACTTTTAACTCTGATGCCCACAAATAAAATAATGTGGTCACCGCTTAAAGTCCCATAGGAAAAAGGATAATAGCATAGCGCTGCACGTCAGCTGAGTGACTTGCACGGAGAGGCGATAATACATTACATACGTGGGTTAGTGGTAACCTTACCTCTCCTACCTCACACACACAAACACAGCCTTCTATGGAGAGCCTTTAAATACAACAATACTGAAATAAGCATGTTTGTGTTTTATATCATTTATTACTTTAGCTTATAAAACTTTTATGTTCCTACCGACTTCAAATTTTATCGTACACGCAGAAACATCGAATGACGTGTCCAGAGAGGTTTGATTTCTCCCATCGTTAGCTGTTACGCGCGGCAAGATACGAACGGGCTGAAAATATAAATTTAGCAGGGCTTTATTGAGTGCTGACTTTATCTGGGACTGCCTATAGACATGTAAGTCTGTGGGGGAGTTCGGCAGTGTAGCCGTCCAGCTGGATAGGAGAAGGAGGGCAGGTTTAGGAAGCAGATGACGGGGGTGATGTCGTTAACCATGCAGACTGATGTGTTGTCGGTGGTGGACAGGCGGACAGTTCATCAGAGGAGATGTCTCCATAAACCACACCGCGGCCCAGCTCGTCACCACGCCCGCCAGCTCCCACCCCCCCCTCAATACCTCCTTCCTGGTTGACCATCACAGCCATCGACACTTCCCCTCAGAAACTAACCTCTGCGGCCGTCGACACACCCCTTGTCGTCGCCTCGTGCGCACCCGTCCATTCACATATACGAATATTGTTACGTTTACGCAAAAATACTTCTTTTAGTTATTTAATAATGGTATAGTATGGCGTAAAACGAACAGTATTTAATAAACTGGTATAATATGGGATTCTGACAATATAAGTGAGACTCATAGTTTAAATATCAGGTACGCCTGTAATTTACAATATATACAAGCTATTACATTACTTTTACAATGTCCTTTACGGAGGGAGGCAAGAGTAGTTAGAGACATTTAAGAATACTTGTGAGCCACTCAATTTAGCTACGACGACGACAGTCCCACCTTGTTAACGATGCCGAGGCTGATGTAAGGAAACGTCCACGGGAATCGGCACGTCGTATATCTGTACGTCGTGGTGCATCTTGGTAGTGAAGTGGTCCTGGCGACGATATGGGGCAACATACCTCGTAGGTAGAGTGACACGCCCCTTTATCGCTCCCTGTGTGGCAACTCGTATCGCTGTTGGAGTGGGCAGTTCTGCCTTGCAGTTTGCAGCAACTTATGTCTAATATTATGGAATTCTTGGCCGGGTGGCCTAGTTACTGATCGCTGTGTTAGAACCAGGATTACCTAGTTCATAACAATATGTTTACGAATCTTGCAGCTAGAGTATTGAATTTGAGAATCCACAATGTAATTGACTAATTAGTAGAGATTATGGCACATTGCTAAAATGTTCTGTGCCAACATACCCTTGAAAACGCTGTAGTTTGTTGTGACATGTATGGCAGGGCGATATACGTCTAACACCGCGACTGTCTGCGGACCTAAAACAGGCATCAAATATTACATTAGCGGTATTCTTATTGGCTCAGTCAAATAAGTCAACAGCTCTACGTGAAAGCGAAAACCAGATATGTTTTCGGAAGCTGAACGTACGATGCAACCCAGCTAACAGAGAAGTTTTCTCGAGTTAAACCATCATTAGAGATGATGGTATATCGCGAAAATGTTTTGTGCCAAGATAGCCTTGAAAACACTGACACAACGTAACTGTCTGCAGACCAATACCAGGCATCCAACATTACAATATCGGGATTCTTATTGGCTCAGTCAAATAGGGCAACAGCTCCACGGACAAGCTAAAGCCAGTAATCTTCTGGTAAGCTGGGCGTGTATTGAAATCCATCAAACAGTCAATTTTCCCGCGATAAGCCACCATCTCTAACCATCATTTATACTAATATGTAGAGACATGCAAAAATCACGTTATTTTCTAACAGCTGACTAGACTCCAAGTGACTATAGGCTTGTTCGACGTCTCCCGCTGGCCGATATTGTCGTGACTTGCCGCGGAGAATGCTTACACGGTAGAAAGGACAATCTCTGTAAAGACGTAACACACGTCAATGACAACACATTAACGTTCGTGGCCTATTGAATAGCAGAATATCATCTGTTATGTATAGGAAAGTGGATTTTAGTCTATTACCAAATGATAACGCGAATTTTGCATGTCTCTAGTAATTAGCAATGGATCATATTAACGAAATTTCTCTTTTAGGCACAAAAACTTTATCTCAAATTTCATGATGTAAAGGGTCATATAAAAATATTGTGTTTATTTTTACACTGTAAAAATTATTTGTAAACTTATAAATATGTGTTAAGAAATAAAGTATGGTAAAACTATTTCCTGTACATCAATTTGCAGCGATTATAGTCATTGTCTATAATCAGGGCCACGATTTTGTCGCGAAAAGATTTTTGCCCCACTTTGTTTCAGTGTCTCTCGTGCACATCGGTAGCTTTTATTCGTGGTTATTGGCAGCCTGTCTTTGCTCAGACATGTTTCTCATTTGACTGCACCAATCAGAATAAGATTATTGTGACTCCTTACGTCTGTAATTTGCCAAGGCAAGTAAGAGTAAAATTATCCAATTACATGCGATGTAACAGACCTGTAGACGTGCACATGACGCATCGAAACCAAATGTTGCAAAAATATTTTCACCATAAAATCGTGGCTCTAGTTATAAGGTAAGTGGTCTCGTCTACAGCGAGGTCATTATAGACGGCGATACACAACTTGGTACAATGACAGCAGCTGGGAGAGGAAAACCGAAATGAGGATGGCTATACCCGGGGACCGACCACACAGGGATTAGAAGCCTCTCCCAAGTTACTACACATGTACAGGTTATTGCAAAACTGCATGCCGATGTTAATGTGAGACAGTCTTCAAATCCAGAGGAAGAAACATATTTTACTAACGTAGACCCGAAAATGCAGCAACTCTGCAGTACAGCATCACTGGACATGATGTTAAAGTGCAGGCTGGATCGTCTCTCTGCGGATGCCGTCGCAGCTATTATTAACAACTGCATACCAGACGAGTGAGTGATATATTTTGGTCAGCGCTTAACAACGAGGTCTTAAGCGCTGGCAGGGGGTGACATGAGGTGAGTATGGAGCAGCGCCGGAATGAAAGAGCGGGGGAAACGGGAGATTCCAAAGTAAACCCGCCAACCATCGGCATCGTCCGGCACGATTCCCACATGAGAAAATCCGGGGACCGACCCCGCCAGGAATCGAACCCGGATCGCCTTGGTGGGAGGCGAGAGGTCTGACCCTTCGACCACCGTGGTACTCATAACAGACGAGTGGTATTTGATTGGACGGTAGGCGTTAAAATAAATAGCGCATGGGGAGGGTCATAACCGTCTTTAGTAGAAGGCCGCGGCCTTAGATCTGGCAACACTGTCAGGAAGGGTCATTTTAACACTTATTTTAGCTCTCCAACACGGTCGTAGAAGAACAGGTCTGGACAGTCGCCTGGATATTTGACCCCCTTGTTGTTTGGCTGTAGTTCACCAAGTTACCGAGAATATTGTGTTTTATTGGCGCTGATGTTACGGCGGTCGGACTAAACTCCGCCCACTTCCTTTCCGCTAAGATAAACAATTGATTAAAACGTATTTTTTTAACAATTTATGAAATACTTTCTTTGCTCACAATTTTAAGAAAAGGCTCCAGCAATCTTTATTTACTTTATAAATTTTACAATGGAAAAAAGTGGACGGAGTTTGAGCCGGACCGCCCTGCCTGCAGCGCCAAAGATGCACAACACACTCGGTAACCTGACGAACAACAAGGGGGTCAAGCAAAATACATTGTTAGATAGGCGAGTGTCCAGACCTGTTCTTCTACGACCGTGCTCTCCAAAGACAATGACTCAACCTGATTCGTTATTGTGCCATACATACCGGCGAATCAGGAGAAGCCATTGCCTTATCGAGACAAAAGAAGTGTTAAACTGACCCTTCCTGCCAGGGTTGCCAGATCTAACGCTGCGGCCTTCTACTAAAGAAGGCTATGGCACTGCTTTACTATTATCCTTCTTCCTACGTGACTTTAAGCGGCGACCACATTTTAATTGTGAGCAGCGTAGTTCAAAGTCGATCTCTTGTTTTTCGAAACTGGTTGTTATTTTTACAGATGCGGCAGTCTGGAAAAGCCAATTTTGGCCATTTTGAGACACCATAAAATAATGTTTCTAATAAACGTGCCTAATTTTTAAAGCTACAGCGACATAGTTTGAAGTGTGTGTTGTTTTCGTAGAAATAAAAATATAAAGCTCGGTAAACAGTTTCTTAAAAATAAAAGAATAGTTGTAACTCGCTGCAACGCATTTGAAGGACAGGCAAGACAACATACTAGCAGAACTAATTTTTCTAAGAAAATTCTCAACGTGTTTCTGGTATGTGCATTTACGAAAAGAACGAACACTTCAAACGATATCGGAACGGTAATCTCAAAACATCACGTTAATTATAAAGATAATTTCGGAGCCCCTCAAAATGACTGAAAATAGCTTTTCCAATCTATTATATCTAAAAAACTGCTGACCTGACGAGATTCGTGTGAATCTGCGATATAGGCGGTTGCGGATAAAGTGAGCACTCAAAAAAGCCCTGCAAAACAATGGTATTTTCAGCCAATTCATATCTTTCCGCATGTGACGGCTAACGTAGGAAAATGTCTTACCTCACTGGACACGTCACTTAATGTTTGCGCGTGTCAGATAAATTGTGCAGTACGTATTAACCTGTGTAGTTAGATAATACAAAGTTTATTAATTATATGAAACATAAATACGTCAAATTTGGTTGATTATAGTTCAGTATTGTTGTATTGAAATACGGAAATACACAAACTATGTACTGCGATTTGCTGCCAACCATACAAGAAGTAAGACAAATATGGTTAATATTGAATGATTTGCAGATTTGGCTAGTGATTTTTGTTTTTTCAGAGGTTAAATATTTAATGCTCACTTTATCCCGGACGACCTATAGAAAGGTGTTTTGGACTTTGCTGAAAACTTTCCACAAATTAAAATATGGGGTCTCCACTGAAAACATCAGTCAGGCGAGTGATCTACGATACCACTGCAGTGTCTTGCGATAGAGGCGATACCGCACCAGATGAGCCGGTCAACATCGCCCTTGGCGAAGTGCCTCACTCACACAAACACACGGCCACCAGGCGGGAGCCTTAAGATCTTAAAATGTGCTCGTTTAACAGTAAACGGCCTGTATGAAATCTACTTTCCACAATGGCGCACTGCAGTACAATATGTATTCGCTACAGTACCTTCGACCAATAAACTAACTCCACTGCAGGCATCCGACAAATAATTGTTCCTTCTGTTCTACATTTAATTGGTGCTTATTTACTTTCCCTCTGGTACGCCTTCCTGCTAAACGCGGGGCGGGTTCCGTGCTAAATTAAACTGCAAACTACAAAAAAACTGCGCGTTCACTAAGGGAATCCCCGGAAAATGCATGCAAAACCTTTTGTATGTGAGCACTATATCCACCTCTGTCATGTACAATGTTATTTATTTTGTACTTTTGTAAATAATTACTTTAGGAAATGGTTTCGGAACTTTTTTAACGACAGTTCAGATACCTACACGAGAAGACATTTTTTATGTCGCCATTGTCGTAATGCATTTGTTATTGTTTTTTATTCTAAACGGATTCTAAAGTTAACACTTTGAAGATTTTTCCCGAATGTTACACAGACTGTGCGTCGATACCGTAAACTGGGGCAACATGCGCGCTGGGAAGGGGGGGGGGTAACTTTGTCCTAATCAAAATTTAAATTTTTATGTCATTTAGTGAAGAACATTTCAAATTTTATCTGTCTGGATTCAATGTATTTTTTAAGCACCAGACTTTAATTATCTGTTTATTAACCAAAAGACTCCTAAAATAATATTTTGAGCGAGACAAAGTTACCCCAAAATGGGTCAAAGTTACCTCAGTTGACTGTAATATTTGCTGTACTCTTTAGGTTATTAGTAGGGAGCCTTGATTTTCGCACCTACATTTTCGCGATATTTTTTTGCGCCAAACTGTTTCAATGCCTTACGTGAAAATCTGCATTTCTGCTTAGTAGTTATTTACAGGGTATTGTGGCGTAGTGACGTCTGGCATTTGACTGAGCCGATCAGAATATGACTAGAGTGTCACCACATGCCTGTGATTTGCGGGAAACATTCCAAGACGCTATGAGAGTACTCCAGACATCAGAGTCATGAAATTTTCGCGGGCTCAACATCCATCCGGCTAGAATTCACGGTCCTATGTATTGTTTAGTTAATAACTTTTCTTTATCGGCTGCAGTATCAGTCAAATTTCGAAATGGGATGTCTTTGATTGGGCTCTTGTTTGGTTCCTGATGTGAGGCATATCAGTAATAATTCGTCATCCAGTCGCAAATCAAGACGTACGAAGAATCTTATGGATAAAGACACGCAAAAATCGCGTTTTCTTCTGACAGCTGACTAGATTCCAAGTGACTATAGGCTTGTACTACGTCTCCCGCTGGCCGATATTGTCGTGACTTGCTGCGGAGAATGCTTACACGGTAGAGAGGCCAATCTCTGTACAGACGTAACACACGTAAATGACAACATCAAAATTCGTGGCCAATTGAATCCCAGATTATGCTCTGTTATGTATAGGAAAGTGAAGTATAGTCAGCTACCGAATGATAAAGCGAATTTTGCATGGCTCTACCTATGGATTCTATCTTGTCCTGAATTGAATTTGCGAAATTTTGCAATCGTCACCAATAGCTGACCATGAAACAGAGCTATAAAAATGCGCGCAGAACACTGCAACACGTTGGTGCAAATTTATTTCCGTACAAATGAAAGGTCCCTAGTTATTGGTCGAGACAGGAAATTTTCGCGGACCCGTAGGGCAGACCTCACTGTAACACCATTTTTAATATCAGTCTACCGTGCATAATTTGGAATATGCAAAACACACGTTAATATTTGGTAACAGACTGATCTTCACCAACCTACGCATACAAGAGCCCAATCGCAACCCTCCGAAGCGTGGTCGACAGCATGCCGACCTACGGTGCGGGAGGTTCTGGGTTCGAACACCATCACAGGCACGGCTGTTTGAGTCGTTTTCTTAAGTTTTGATACAACTTTTGAACGATTCTTGCAGTGGGGGCATGTTACAAATTAAAGAAATGTTTTGTGCACGCAGCAAATGGTGTATCACAGAAAACTAGAGAAGACAAACGGACAAGTAAACAAGCAATAGGACTTTGCTTGCAACTGGCAAACATAGGTGTGCGAGTGAGATATTTCGGTTAGCGCTCTACATCGAGATTCTGACGCACTACTTAGTAACCTGAAACATTTTTCGAAGTTACTGGGATTCGAACCCACGACCTTATAATTGCCAGGCAGAAGCTCTAACCATTGAACCACAGTGACAAGTTATGAGTCAATGAGTTCCATGCAGTGGTAAGGTATCAACTTAATAAGAGACAACTTTTGTATTTGAAATCCAGGATTCATAGTGATTATTAATACCAATTTTTTAAGAAACACAGTAAAATACGCTTTAAAATTGTAGAAACATATTTTCATGAATTTATGGAAAGTTACGGTCAAACATCCGTAAACTGGCAGTACGAACAAATTTCCGTACACAAAATGTTACGGAAGCCACTTCCGTAAAATTACAGTACTTTTCTGTAAATATTTCCGTGAATTTACGGAAACTTTTAACAGTGTGGTAGGGGTGACACGAGGAGAGTATGGAGCAACGAAGGAATGAAAGGGCGGGGGAAACGGGAGGTTACGAGAAAACCCGCCGGCCAGCGCCATCGTCCGGCACGATTTCTGCACTAAAAAATCCGGGAATCGAACCCGGATCGCCTTGGTGGGAGGCGGATGGTCTGACCAATCGGCCACCACGGTCCCTACCCAAACACAGGTAAACATATGCAATTTCACAAGGAATTCAGTCAATGAGTGTTAATAGTTTGTAAGGCAACCCTTATTGAGCCTAACTGCATAAATCTGGGCGAAATAAATACACCCTCTAAAAATAAAAGAAAGAGCAGCATTTGTGATTACATTGTTGAAAATACAGTACGTTGTCATTTACGTGTGTGAACTCTTACATAATCTTGGTCTCCTTACATTTGAAGCGTAATATGAAGCTGGCGATGAGACGGCAGACTTCGAATCAGTTCCTGCCAGAAACTGATATCAATGGAGTTCATCCTTGATTATATTCTTCGTGTTTTTATATTTAATCAGAGTTCTTCAAAGGCGGTCTAAAACTAGAGTAATACATTTTAGGTGAAAATTACCCTACTCCAGCTTGTTTCAATGCCTAACGCGCTCATCTGCAGCACTTCTTCATGTTTATTGACAGTGTGAGATTATGCAGAGTTGTGGCTCATTTGACTGAGGCATTTGAAACTACGACGCCACACGTCTGTGATTTGCGTATTGAAACCTCGAGACGACGAAAGTTAAAAATATTCAGTCACTGACATGAATCAGAGCTAACACTTTAAGTTGTAAACCGGCCTAGAGCTGAATCTTGTAGTGTATAAATAAATGTAAATTAGAAATATAAATATAAAATATGGTGCAAAATGATTGTCACCAGAGATCACTTGCACTGATAATAATGTACGATCTAATATAATATTGAGTAGAATTGCGTTTACGCTTTAGTCTAGATTAAGAATTTTTTTCTGTCCTTGACCCCACTGGTCAGTCTAGCAAATATAACTGCTACGTAAAGAAACGCACAGAAACCAAACACGAGTTACATAAATGAGTACAAATATATTACAGTACTACACTGTCAATGAACTACTTTAATTAATGGACGGGCAGTGGGCGCGGTATATCGCAATTTTCATCACCATTTTTAATTTTTTATTTGTACAAGATATTTTTTTTCATATTTTAGACACAAAATGTGACTAAATTTGGATCATATGAAATTTTTTATCTCTCATAGTTTTCGCGTAATGGCTTGTTAAAGTCATATTTTGCATGTTTCCGTTTTATGGAGTACACTAAAACCAACTGATATACCAAACTCAAAAAAATCACCGTGGATAAAGACATTGCAGGCTACAGTGTTATGTTCATAAAGATATATAATAAAAATTATTTGAATTGAAAAAAAAAATTCTGAAACTGAAAATAAAAATTAAAAAATGCAATATTCTTTTAAAAATACAAAAAATTTTTATTCCTTAATTTTATGAGCATGTCATTGTAGCCTGCAATGTCTTTATCCACTGTGATTTTTTGAGTTTGGTACATCAGTTGGTTTTAGTGTGGTCGTTAAAACGGAAATATGGAAAATATGACTTTAACAAGTCATTACTCGAAAACTATGAGAGATAAAAAAATTTCACGACCTAAATTTAGTCACATTTTGTGTCCAAAATAAGAACAAAAATATCTGGCTCAAATAAAAAAAGAAAAAAAAAATGGCGTTGAAAATTGCAGTAGACCGCGCCCTAAGAGGACATAGTACCTAATTAAGCGCTTATAGCATTAGGTTAAAATTGTAGGTTTCTCGAAGCATGTTTGTAAAAATAAAAAGACGGCAATCCCAGACGTCGTTGCCAACTTTCTGAGAAAAAAACTGCCTCGATTAACGTATTTCTGGAGTATAATCTCTGACGCCTAAATCTCGTACATTTAATTGCGGCGCAAGAGAACACGCTTAACTAATGTTTCATTCCTGGTAAATGTTTGTTCTTAAAGTTAGCCACTATTGTCTAGGATTATTGTTTTGTAGTTTGTCATATTATATAATAATATCATGCTTGAAGTCGCCAAAGGAGAGTGAACACAGAGAAAGTGCAGTTACAGAAGAGACACTGAAGTATAAGGTTTTGTCGTTCAGCCTGAAGTAGAACCAATCTGCAAATTCCACGTGCCTGTAGTTATTGTATTTCCTACACTGTTAAAAAACATCCTAAAATGTTTAGGAAGTAATTAACGTAAACGCAGTATGGGACAGTTACCATACTTCCGCCTTGTAAATATGCAAACTGTTACAGTTGTTACTATACAGGTCTGGTATCTTCAGTATACATTTGACTGTTTTATGAAAAGGTTTAGGAGTGCTACCATGGATGTCTGGGAAACTATTCTACCATACCTACTTTCTTAGCGCTCCTGTACGCACGTCTGCTAAATTTACAAACTATTTTTTAGAGTGCACGTAATGCATTGAAACAAAGTAGAGCAAAAACATATTCGTGAAAATCAAAGTTACCTACCGATAAGCTACGGAGTTTGTTCTGGATAGTCAGAGGCACGAGTATTTCGCGTATTCATATGTCAACAGCCTAGACTTCTCAGTTCTATACGTGTACCGGCTGAAGACGAATATTCATTGGCTTCTAACAGTACAAACGTGTAGCACGTAATATCTCCACGACTTGTTTCCTTATTTATAACTGGCTTGCAGTCGTCAAATGTGTGTTCAAACCGCTCTCGTCTAATCACAGAAGGGGGAGTGAAGTATGGCACTACAGGCGTTCAACCTTACCTAGAATCAATATACGCGAAATAATCGTGCCTCTAGGGATAGTGGAGTCCAGCATACCGCGAAATATTAATGCGAAATTTTCAGGTTTCCAGTGATAAGAAGAGGCCCGGATATTTCGCGATGTCATCCGAGGAGATGCTAGATTTCTAACGTGTGTGTACAGGACTTTCGTGACTGGGCTATTGTTACTGAAAATCTTCCTTCCAATAGTAAACCTGTATGAAAACATTCACTGACTGCCACGCTACCTTGTCACCACGGTCGTAGAAGAACAGGTCAGGACACTCGCCTATCTACCAATGTTTATTACTTGACCCCCTTGTTGTTTGGCTGTAGTTCGCCAAGTTATCGAGAATGTCGTACTTTTTGGCGCTGTTTTCCGGGCGGTCAGACTCAAACTCCGTACACTTTTTCCATTGTTAAATTTATAAAGTAAAGAAAGATTGCTGGAGCCTTTTCTTGAATTTGTGAGCAATGAAAGTATTTCATAAATGGATAAAAAATACGTTTTGATAAATTGTTTATCTTAAAGGGAAGGAAGTGGGCGGAATTCAGTCCGACCGGGGCCAATAAAACACAATATTCTCGGTAGCTTAGTAAACTACAGTCAAACAACAAGGGGGTCAAGTTTCCAGGCGAGTGTCCAGACCTGTTCTTCTACGGCCGTGCTTGTCACATGTACAACTGTCCACTCGCTGTAGCAGCAGACAATATACCAGTATCTGAGGACATAGTGTATACAGGACTGTGCAGTCCTGCTTGCTGGTCGTTGAACCCACGACATTTGCGGGTCACTAATGATATGGTGAAACTGGCCTGTTTCAATCGACGTGATAACCGGTTTAAATCACCGTTACGTGATTTCTGACAGTAGCCAATCAGAACCCGTCATTATGACGTTACGACAGTACGCGAGCAGATTGGCAAAAAAGTATAATAACCATGAAAATTGCAGCATTCGCTGATTGTTCCATTTACGAGGCGGATATAATCGTTGATTTAAAAACATGCAAAGTAAATTGCACGCAAAATGGAGTTACACGCTGAATGATCTGCCAATCGAGTGTGGTTATTGACAGGTGGAACAGGAAATTCAAACAAAACTGGCGAATTAACTGTCACATGAGATGATTTTCCCGTAAACAACCTTTCGGCAGCCACGTGTGTTTTCAGTAAATACATCATCCACGTCACTATTGGTAGAGGTAGTGCATTACCTTACATAGTCTGTAGAGTGGAATCCGCTGAACAACGCATTCTTTAACCTCAGATGACTTTTAAATTGTCACTGCTCGAATTAGGATCGCCTCAGGCGTTGTAGCACGTGATTCACTCTTTGTTTAGTTGAATTTGTCTTACATTTTTGTGTGTCTGCTGTTTACGTTTTCTTTTGCGTCAAATGGCTTACCGCAGGATCGCTCCGCGCATGACCGGGGAGCGGCCGCGTTCGAATGGCGTTCACAATTATTTTTCCTGATACAAACAGATAAACTGAAACATATTGTTTTAGAACAAAGAAGGAGACGGGAAAACTCGCGTGTTGACTGATGTGTAGGCTAGCCTCCAACAATCCTTATTTATATTTAAACACAGTATTTGTTTCGTGCTTGGTTCTTCAACATTTTGAACACAATGCTTTGAGCTTCACTTCATTGTGGCTTTGGTTATGTATACCGTTTATATTTTTTTTTCCTCGTTGAAAGGCGACTCTGGTCTTCTGATCGTCGCTTAATCTTCTCGAGAGGAGAGTAAAGGCGCCTCACTAGATAGGTTGCCTCTGTGTGTGTGAGTGAAGCAGGAGCGGTAAGGTTGTCGTTGACCGATGTATGTAATGTATTATCGCCTCTCCGTGCAAGCCACTCAGCTGGCGTGCAGTGTTTTACTATTATCATTTTTCCTATGGAATTTTAAGCGGTGATGGCATAATTTTATTTGTGGGCAGCGAGATTCAAATCCTAACGCTTGTTTCTAAAGTTTTTTTTAAATCCGGTTGTTATTTTTTCTGATACGGCCATCTGGAAACCCCATTTTTGGTGATTTCGAGGGGCCAGAAAATTATGTTTCAAATAAACGTGCTGCATGTTTAAAACTATAGTGATATAGTTTGAAATGTGCGTTCTTTTTGTAGATATACAAATATAATGTGCGTTATATAGTTTCGTCAAAAAAAAAATAATAGCCGTTACTCGCTGCAACGTATTTGACACGCAGGTAGGGAGGCCCCTCAAGTGAACATTTTTTTGAAAGAACGTCAAGTGAAATTTAGAACACAGGTAAATTTCACTCGTGTTAAATTCGAACACTTTAAACTTGATATTTTGGCTGACCTAGCCTCTTTATCTTTGGAAAACGTACTTGCAGAGCCTGCGTACCGGCATGGTATAGAAGGTTTGCAATAAAGGAAGCACTTTAGAAAAATCCTAGTTACACTTTTTTTAACCCCCGACGCCAAAAAGAGGGGGTGTTATAAGTTTGACGTGTTTGTATGTGGCATTGTAACTCCTAAAAGAATGAACCGATTTTGATTTAGTTTACTTTTATTGAAAGGTTACTTGATCGATAGTATTTTTAGCAATGATTCAAGGAAGATCTTCATCTCTTTTCTATTTTTTTTATCTGAGTAAATGTGAACAATTCTACTTGTGGTGATCGATTTGGGATTCAGTATCCTGCGAGTCGGATGTTTTTTTTTAATTATTAATTTAATTCTTAACTTGTTAAATTTTTACTGTGAGTTCTTAGTGTGAATTACACACGTACACTTTGGGTCTGCTGAATTTCAAATAAAATCTGTCGAGAAGTACCGCTCTGTAGAAACTGTATGAAACATTCAGAGCAGGATGCTTCTCAGCAAAAAGGTTAAACATTATTCAGATAATTTGTATTTTCTTGTAACTTTTTAATATAAAGAAATCAACATTAGTGACTATCAAAGTGTATAGATTGTACCGTAAACAGAATTTTACCTCTAAGGTTACATTAAATATTTTTATAAATTATTATCCTACAAACGATGGTTTTGAAAAGTGCTACTTTATTGAGAACCAGCTCCAGGTATCTGGGTATAAGCTTGGACTACAGCAGGCTAGAGGTGAGATAGAGACGCGGTGAGGCCCAGGCAGGGTAGAGTGTGAAGGGAGGGTTGTGGTGGCAGGGGAGGCTACACCTGAACAAGAGGGGGAGGTGGTGACCACAGCCGCCAGGGGGAAATTGAATCTCTTGTTTAATGACGTGCCCTAGCCCTCGACCGACACAGCATCCCTGGTCCACGGTGCAGTACTCCTACCCGTCCCACACTGCGATCATGAGTACCTCTGGGTAAGGTTAAATCTACAAACAGGCTAGAAAGAAAACGTATTTTCTTATGGGAGAGTTTGGCACAGGAAAAATTTCTGCCGATAGTTTCGCTGCTATCGTAAAGGGACCAGAAAATTACGAAACTGAAATAAAATTGAATTTAAAAAGGCTTGGAAATGACAAAAGTCATTTAACTTAATATTAAAGTGAATATATACCAAGTTCGCGTTTTGAATTGACTTAAAATCCAGGAAAGCTCAGTGATTGGTCAGTTTGCCCCTGTTAGCGACATCAGCGCTCAAATCTGCCTGTGACAAACATTTAACATTGATCGTTCAAACATGTAATAGAGTTAGCCTTACTCTGAGTTACAGGTCCTTCTTCACCTCTTCTGCCGCTTTTTACTTAACAGCGTTCGTGTGCCAAGAATACATAATTTTACATTTGTACAACATTGTGGTCGTTTCATAGGCATTTCTTGTAACTATTTTTTCCACTTCTTAAATTTTTTTAGCTCTCACAGTCTTCCCAAACCGGTATGTCAAAGTCAAAATTTGCAAATTACAGGAACATATAAATAATAAAAACCAACTTACTTACTCGAATGCAGTAATTTACTCTGAAATATTATGTGCCATACGCTAACAGGTTGAAAAACACACAATAAAATACATTTGTATTAAAAATATAAAAATAACGGCCATTTTATTTATTTCTGGAAATTTTTTAAGCAATTTAAAAGGACTTTGTTGCGTGTTTTTAAATCTCTTGACATATGGTACATACTATCTAATTTCAGTGTAATATTAATTCGTTTGTTAAAGTTAGTTGGTAATTTTGTTATTTGTGTATTTCCGTAACTTGCAAATTTTGACTTTTGACATGCCGCTATGGGAAGACTATGAGAGCTTAAACTTTTTCACAGGTATTTAGTACAGTTATATAATTATAAATTTTTACCACGTGCACACCCTTAAAGCCAAGCTTCCACTATTTCAATTGTTTTTGCTATTATCATTTATTATAAGAAAATGTAGAGCAGATATAAAAAAAAACTAACCGACAAGTTTGTTAAAATCGTTTTTGTCGTGATGGCTAGATCTTTCCAAGACAGTAAATATACAGTTTCGAATAATCAGCCAGTAATCCAAGAATTCGTTATGGGAGTTCCAGAGGCAAAAATCATAATTTTATGTTTGTATGAAACATTGTTAGTTTTGTTGACGTTACATAGGAGTAAATTATTCTCTTACGAAAAATAGCTCAGCCGAGTTTCCCATAAAGCATTACAAAGTCAAAAATTGCATGTTTTTAGTTCATACTGCCCCTAAAACCAACTAACGTATCGAAACGAAATAATTCAAAGTACCTACGGGGCTAGGGCTTTGAGTATATAAAATTCCAAAACAATATAATTTTGAAAGTAGCAAAAATTTTTTAAATTTCATAAATTATTTAAAGTACAGAGTTGTTGTTTGAATGGGATTTTGTATGCGAAAAGCCTTACCCAGTGACATGTACTTTTACTGTAAATTATTTAGTTTCGTTTTGTTGATTGGTTTTCGGTGGGTGTACGAACTAAAAATATACAAATTGTTACTTATTATGGTAAAACCGGCTGAGCTAACTTTTTTGTAAGAGAATAATGTACTCGCAAGTATCGTCTACAAAATTAACACTGTTTCACACAAACATAAAATTATGTTATTTTCCTTCTGGAACAACGCCCTTAAATACATAATTATATAATTCTACTGTATTTACTACCTTGAAAAGTGCCAACACGGGAAAACTATTTTAAACACTACTTCAAACAGATGTTTATATATGCTCTCTTTAAGGCTTAAAAAATAAATTATCCCGAAAATCTTATAAACATGGGCACGTAACCACAAGTTGATAGCTAACCCCTCGTCTAAAAAGAACCTTTAGTATGATTATCGTTTTATTATTATGGCGTTTTCAAGTTAAAACATATCTTCTGCTTTACTCACTAAATTTCATATACTCGTTACCTGGTAACTCCAAATTTATTAGAATCTACAATCGAAAATGTAATATTTGGGTAATTAGTGTCGTAGATATGTCACCTGTTTTATATATTTACGATTATAAGCAAAGCCACAATTCTATGTCAACGTACTATTTGGTTTTAATGACTAATGCGCGCATCTGCAGTTATGCTTCATGATCAGAAAGTGAATGTTTTAACTCTCGTTTGTCTTGGGGTTATAAGTCATAGGTTTATAGTGTTACAATAGCTTTATTCGTATTGGTGCAGTCAAATGTGAGACGAGTTTGAACGAAGATATGCTGCCAATAACCATGAAGTAGAGCCGCCGATGTGCTCGTGAGTGACTAAAACAAAATAGTGTGAAAAGTTTGAAATTATTGCAGCTTTTTAAAAAACTATTTTAACAAGCGTTTGTTAACTTAAAATAACAGAAAAACAAAATCCCACATAGCTTGTGATGCCGGACCTTAAGGGTGTTTAAGTGCGATAAAGTCATAATTTTATATTTATATGAAATAGTTTTGTAGACGATACTTGTGAGGGCAGTTTCCTCTTACTATACAATTTTAGCTCTCATAGTTTTCTCATAACGGCGTGTCAAATTCAAAATTTGCATGTTCTGCTGCCGTGCAAATAGTGAAAACCAACTGACTTACGTAAGTGAAATAATTCAGGGTGAAATAACATGCCATGGGCTAGGTAATGAAGCATTTAGAAAATATCTCATGCACTATTGTTATGTTTAAAAAAATGTTGAATTTGCATTTTTTCTGTACATTTGCGATCTTTTTAAAAAATTCAAAATATTGCGTTGTGGGTTTTAAAATGTTTTATTGCAGAGCTCACTGGATGTTAGTTCACAGCGAATTATTAAATTTAATTAGATCAATTAGATTTTGTCAATTTATTGGTAGCGTAACATGCTAATTTTTACTTTGGAGAAAACTATGAGAGGTAAATTTTTTTTGTAGGAGAAAACTGTACTCGCAAGTATCGTCTACAAAACTAACACTATTTTATAAAAAATATAAAATTATGATTTTATCGCACTTGAACAACCTTTAAGAAGCTTCCCTAGATAGGCTGTGTTTATGTGTGTGAGACAGGAGTGGTAAGGTTGACATTGATCGACGTATGTAGTGTATTATCGCCTCTCCGTGCAAACCACTCAGATTACATGGAGTGCTTTACTATTATACTTTTCTTATGGAAATTTAAGCGGTGGCCACATTATTTTATTTGTGAGCAGCATAGTTCATTGTCTAAAGATTGTTCCTATAGTTGTGATTTTAGATACCGGTTGTTATTTTTCCAGACATGGCGGTCTGGAAAAGCCATTTTTGGTCATTTTGAGTGGCCCGAAAATAATGTTTCTAATAAACATGCCGAATTTTTAAAATTATAGTGACATTGTTTGAATTGTGTGTTCTTTTCGTAGATATACAAATACAACGCGCGTTGAATAGTTTCGTCAAAAATAGAATAGCCGTAACTATTTGCAACGTGTTTGAAGCGCAGGTAGGTATGCCTCTTAATAAATGTCGAGTTATTTTGGAATGCCATTGTAGTTGGTCTGTGTTTCCGGTGTGAATAATATAATATATTTTTTTGTGAAAAAAATTACGTTGCAATTAGTAATAATCAAGTAACTTCAACAGGTACGGAACGAGCAGTAGTATAAAGAAATACATGAAATATTTCTCCGGATTTCAGCCTACATATTTCAACTGAATGAACACTGACAAATTAAAAACCGACCGAGTAATCGTAAATTTGACAAACGCACTCAGAGTGAGCGGATACCTGACCGTGCTTCACTTCGGGAACGAGGCGAACGCTGCCTGGCGGGGAAAAATGAAAACGAACGAGGACAGGCGACACACGTTCCCGGGGTAATATTTACCATACTCGGGGGACGAGCCGACTAACGGTGATTGGTGGGATTTAACGCCGGACAGACGGACGGCCAAGCCCGACGGTAGGTTCACGTTTGAAAATCGAGGTTTCCATCGGCACGCTGGATATGCGAGGTGCGTTCCATAAGTTGGGAGAGGGGGTGGGGGTAGGGGGGGAGACTGGTGATGAGCGAGGCGGGGTTTTATACTCGTAATCCACTCGCCAGCCAACGGCAAAAACTGCGTTTAACCCAACCTCCCCCCCCCCCCCAAACACACACTCCACACCTCATATTTCAACGGGCCATGACAACGCCAGCAACAATTCACGGAAACGATTTTTAACACAATGGCGCCATTCTATTAGCGCTGCAACTGAAAATATAGACACAACCGGGGGGGGGGGGGTGGGTGTGGAAAGGGGATGGGATGACGGAGGTTACGTTTAACAAAGGTACAAAAGCACTGCACTTCAAAAACCGCCGCGTCGATGTAATGCAACGTCCAGCCGAGGGGGGAGGGAGTGTGATAATTGACACGTACGTTTTCGGACGGTCAATTTAATTAAATTTTCTCGCCGACATTTCTAACTCATTTTCGTACTGCCTCGTAATACAGTATGCTTCTGTGCCAGCTTCGATTATTGCTGTTATTAAAATTTGTACCTTCGTGACATTTTTTTTTCAATCTGATAATGAAGATATAAGTTGACATATTTTAAAATAATGGTCGAGTTATAATCAACACTGTTGGCGAATTTAATCCAAAATCACACTGCTTGGAAGTATTTATAGGTGAAATAGAATTTATTCGTAATAACGGATTTATTTTCATGTTTTGTAAAGATAACATTAGTGACATTGTTTACTTAGCACCGTTTAATTTTGTACATCCTTTAGTTATCGTAAAGTAATATATCACTTTTTACGAGTAAAAAAATCTGCGATAGTTATCGTAAAGTAATATATCACTTTTTACGAGTAAAAAAATCTTCGATACTTACACACATTTTTCACCAAACAACCTCAGAATGTTTATTCATTAGACGTGAGAATAGTAAATGTAACTCACATACACTTTAATAACATTTATATAGACACATTTCTTAGTGAGGCGTTATATCAGTAACAAATGATTGACTAAGTCTTAAATAACAATAGTGAACAATTATTTTTTGTATTTCTAATTAGTTTTAACATAGTTGCTATACAATTTATTTGTACATACCTGTGTAGTATTGTATTCAAAATGCAAAATTCTGACATTTAAATTATAATTTATCAAAATAAAAAGTAGTTTTGTAAAACTTGTTTATTTACTTCTGTTTTCAATAAGACCACAAAATTTAGTAAAAATTACTATAGAAAGGACTGCTTAATTTTTCGTTGTAATTCCTTTACGTTTATATTTACTATGCAATATTTACTCGATAATGTCTACATTTATTCACTTTAGTATCACATATTAGTAGGGCCTATGCAGTTTTAAATTCATAAGTTTTGTAAATCAAACTACTGTCAGTTTTAGACGAGTCGCTAGCGAGACATTTTCTGTAAAATCATAAAATCATTGCTTGTGTTTGTACCTGTATCTCTTTAAATAACTGCTCTATGAATACGTAATTTTCCTACATTAAATAAGTTTTATTTTATTCCTATAGTATGTTATAACAGAGATAAAAAATAGTGAACATGATGTTACGATATGGCCAAGCAGGCCGGACAGCGAGAGAGGTTCGGACTTCAATTAGGCCAGCATTGGGAAACCACGGAAGACACCTCCCTCAGTAGTGCCACAATAACGATGACATGCACGTCGACATAACACCTTGTTACCGAGTAAACCAGGTCTGTCCCCCGGCCGATCAACAGCATTACAGTTCTCCACCGGGGCTCGGCGAGGGCGCACTCGTCTGTCGATACCGTCTACCTCATCAATCCAGCTTCGGTAACGTCGTCAGGTCTAGTAACTTAATTTAATGTATTAATCTATATATATATATAAAATGAAAGCTGACTGACTGACTGACTGACTGACTGACTGACTGACATATCAAACTGCAGCCCAAACCGCTGAACCTAGAATCGTGAAATTTTTTGTGGGGGTTCCCCTCTGGTCGTAGGCGAGCACTAAGAAGGGATTTTTCGAAATTCGACCTCTAAAGGGGTGAAAAGGGGTGAAATGTGTTTCCGAAGAAACGTCGATAGAGCTCGAACCCGATGGCCTATCATCGTGATTTTTACTTTAATAGGAAACTCGTAAAATGCATATTGGCCAATTTAAGGATTTTTCGAAATTTAACATTTAAGGGGGTGAAAAGACCTTAAATGTGTTTCCAATCAACTATCGATATCTATCGAACCCTTCGGGATAGAGAGTTGATATTCACTTCAAAATATTGCTTACGTAATACCCAAAAATTAGTTTTACGTTTTTTTTAAATTCGACCCCCAGGCAGTAAAAAGGGGCAAAATGTGTTTTTAAAGAATCATCTTTATCTTTGAAACACAATTGGCTATCGTCGTGATTTTAACTTTAATTGGTTACTTTTACAAATGTCTATGACCGGACTCAAAATTGTTTTGAAATTATTTAAAGGGGTGAAAATACGTGAAATGTGTTTTCGATTATCCTTCCATATCTATCGAATCAATCGAGATATCGAAGTACTCTTTGCTTTAAATTGGTTCTTTTGTAAATATCCCAAGTACCATTTAAAATATATTTTCCGAATTCGGCCCTAAACTGGTTAAAAATGGGATAATATGAGTTTTCGACTCACATTCTATATATATCGATCCCGTAGTTTTTTGTATAGAGACGTGATTTTTGTTTAGGATTGATGCTTACTCAAATACCTAAAAAGTAATTTCAGGAATTTTCGACATTCGCCACCTAAGGACGTGAAAAGGGGTGAAAAGTGGTGAAAAGTGTTTTCAATTAATTGTCAATATATCTTGAACCCAGCGGGATAATGTTGTGTTTTTTACGTCCACGTGATACCAATAAAGTATTCTAAAACGTAATTCAATGGTTTTTCGAAATTTACTATCTTAAGTGGTGAAAAGACCTTGAACGTGGTTTAGATAAATCCTCGATATCTATCGAACCCGTCGAAATATACAATTAATTTTTCCTTCACGATGATGATTACAGAAATTATAGGAAAACGGTTTTCAGATTTTTCGAAATTCGATTTCTCAATACTGTGGAGGGGTGATATGTGTTTTTTAGTGAATGATCGATTTTGATTCGACTGAACGGGCTAGCGATGTGATTTACACTTCAGTTGGATACTTATACAAATGTCTAAGATTTAAATTTAAAATATTTCGAAATTCGACACCATAAAGGGTGAAAAAGCACAAAATTTGTTTTCCATCAACCCACGATATCTATCTAACCAGTAGCGACATTGAGGTGTTGTTCGCGTCAGAGTGATGCTTACGTAAATATTAAAAAAATATGTATGTAATTTTTTTCTTTATAAGAAACGTGATTGTTAAGAATAAAACTTGGTTTGTCAATATTCAAGGTAGACGATCCGAAAAGCAGGAACAAGCAGCGAGAAACAACTTATACTGGAGTTTCCCTACAGTAACCTATCGAGACGTGGTGTTGTACAACCTCTATGGGCCCAGGACACAGATATTTTATTTTTCTTTCAATAAATTTTATTTTCATGAATTATTTCGACGTTACATGACGCAGTTGTTTGTCACTCAGGTCTAAATTCCGGGAGGTTCTGGGCTCGAATTCCGTTAAAAACTGCGTGCAAACGTTCAATTCTGACATACAAAAACTACAAAGGAGATCGAATTAGTGCAATTTACATGTAGTCTTTAAAAGGGGTAAAATTGCAGTTCGCTTTCCGCTTAGGTTCCTCTACAATATCAGCTGACATATCGCCGGTATACTGCCATAGTGATTAAGTCACAAATGCTATTTCGTTTAAAAACAGTATTAAATTGTAGATATTAACAAAAATGTGGTATGTCACTATACTGTGACACAACAGTACGAAAAGACGAATAGACTTTAAACTTGGGCAGTTGTTTGTGAACAACATATACATATTCCAAGAATTTTTATAATTTTATCTAATTTTTACTTTGTCATTTTTGGCAGTAAACCGACGATATATCATCTCACTAATCTCATGTTTGGGGCACCAAATACGTTTCCGCGAAACCTTTACCAACGGAAACTTTGTAATGTCAATAAAGTTAACGTGAATATTTAAAAAATATATAACTGTGGGCACCGTCACCAATGGTTGTGCACAGGGTAAACAGATGTTTCTCATTCGATTAACCACTTACGTTAGGTGTCTGTAATTACCCCACAACGTCAAATAGGCAGGGCTATAAATAAGGCCCAGGCGAAGTCGCTGTTAGTGGCAGGGACAAACTTAAGACTGCTTTTCGCGTGGACAGCTATAGCTACTTATCCTGCTGCAGAATTAGTTCAACTAGCCGCTTGGACATTCTAACACTTGATGACTGAAGTACCAATCTTGTGT
>PNEQ01029751.1:6143-60488 GCA_003012365.1 Medauroidea extradentata | reverse complement strand
CATAAAATTGCGCTCCACTCCTAAATTAATATAACACATTGTTACCATTTTCTATTCCGAGTACATGCCAGAGTATATTTTTGAGTAAATGCCTGTTTAAGCATAACTGTCCTTAAGGCATTTAACCTTTAGCAATTCCTAAATAGTCACCTTAAAAATAAACTTTGTAACAATGAGTAAAAATTCCAGTCATATTTTTATATATGCTCCCGCTAAGGCGCTCAGTATCCTGAAGGTAAAGGAGAAAAAAACCTAATGTAATCTGTTGTTATTTTATTCTTTGGTTTTCGACATGTGAAATATCGTCATATAGTTGCAGATGTAATTATCGTGTTATTGAACTTAACTAACGAGGCAAGGTATGTTGACTTTACATCTCGTCTACAGCCAGGTCATACAGCCGGTGACACAACTTGGTACAATGACAGCAGCTGGGAGAAGAGTCGGCCATGGCCTTTGTTAAGGGCGTGGTTCACATCAGTTTTCAACCACTTTTTTATTTTTATATTTCTACCAGTTATTTTCTTCTTACTTTAGACAAAAATATATATTTTTGTATTTCAAAATTCAGCATTTTTATTATATATAATTTTTTTATTTGTTGTTTTTATTTATGCCAAATCATAGCCTACAACATTGTTAAACACTGTGAATTTTTTCCGGTTTGGTATGTCAATTGGCTTTAGGGGCGTACATAAAACCGTAAAGTGCGAATTTTAACGTTTACGACTCATTACGCATAAACTATAAGAGATACACAAATTTCCTAAGAGGAAGATTAATTCACAATTTATATCTAAAATAAGAAAAATTATACCTGGTACAAATATAAAAATAAAAAAAGACGTTGGAAACAGGTGAACCGCGCCCTTAAGAAATCATCCCAGCATTCGTCTGGAGCGATTTGAGGAAACCATGGAAAACCGAAATCAGGATGACTGGAGGCGGGTATCGAAACCAGGTTCTCCCAAATGCCAGCCCATAAAACGAGTAAAATCGGGATCTGGAAGTGCGTGGGATATAAGGCTGACACTTGTACGCTCACCAAGCACATTATCGTCTCTAGTGCGAGGCGTCCAACTGGATATGTTTTCCTCTTGAAGACTTCTCTAAACCTGTATTATTATATTATACATTTTGTTTTCTTTGCACATTTATTCGTCTTCGTAACTTTTGTAATTTTAATTTTTTTTTTTCAATATCGAATCGGTAACAACAAGGTTTTTGCACGCTCATGTAAACGATTTTGTTGTAAAGACACAGTGACAAGTTTGTGTTAACTATTTTTTGGTTAACGAACTGAAGCGTGTATTTACTAGATAGTTAACTAAAAGATGACATTTCTTGTCCGTGCTTGTCCGTCGTTTTAAGTTGCAACTTGCCACAAATTAAATGCTCGTGTTTTAAGACGCATTACGCTGATAAATATCCAACTTAGGAAGAATAAAATGGTTTGTTATTTGGAGACGACTGTGGAATATTCTGCTGAAATGTTTCGGAAATTTTAACTCCATTTATAATAAGTATCGTCGTTTTAATAAATGACTAAATTATCAAATCAGAGCTGTCTGGTTTTACTATAGTATATAAATCGGAGTGTGTGGGTATGTGTGTATATATATATATATATAAACTGCATGATCATCTCTGCTTTAAGTATGTATTCTTCGGACAGTCCACGTAAAATTTTGTTTTGACATGAAGATTTTACGATGTTCACTTTGAAAAAAAAAAAAAAAACTTTCGTGAATGAAAATTTCGTTATAAACGGTATTGATGCGTAGGTTACCAGAACAAAATCACCCAAATCATACATTGGCAGAGAATAAACAAGAGAAATAGAGTACATAAATTAAATTAAACAGAATTACATATTTTTAATATACCATGTTCTTAAAATAGGCTGAAAGGACAATATAGTTTCTCCTACGAAATATACTTGTAATATTTAAAACCAGAACCGTGTGCGCATGCAATAGAAAACAGTAAGAAGTGTAGAGAGTAGATGTTGTTGAGGAAACTCTCACGACAGTTTCTGTCATTTGCAGTGCAATAAAATTGTTTGTGGCGTAGGTGAAGTATTCATGCATCAGTTATCTTTGACTTGTGTCCCGTGATTTTCGTTTTAAATCTTACAAGTATTTTCAGAAGACAAATTATTTTGTACTTTTTAGTCAGTTTAAAATCATAGTGCATGAATTTTCTGTTTAATATTGTATTCTGCTTTTTAGTCTTGTGTGTGTGAAACCAATAATCTGTTTTAAAACGTAGTATATAGAACATATTTTTATTATTTAATTTTATTTTAATCTAGTACTATTCCTTTAATATTGATGTTTCGTCCTTTTCTTAGCTATGTTGAATGTTTTATATGTCTTGCTTGTCAGGAAGTTACGTTAACGCGGTGTATTAAACAGTTTTATTGTATTTATTGTGTCAATGTTTTTTTTTTTAAATCTTATATTGCAGTGACATCACGTCCGCAGATAAGGTTTAAGTTTCATGTCTCTAGCTTACAGGGGAACTAAGTTTAAAACCGAACATATAGGCAGACAAGAAGTGGTAACCACACTCTGTACGTAAAGAACTATGTGAATACATTTTTTATTTTTATCGAACATCCCATTGTTACCGAACAGACAAAAAAGCGAGTTCATAAAACCCTATATAAATACATCGTTCATTGTTACCGAACACCTCATTGAAACCGTATAGATGAACGAACAGAATAGAAAGCGTGTTAGTAAAAACGTGTTCAAATGTTGCTTTATCGTACATCCTGCAGACAAAGTCAATGCTGTACGAATCCTGCAAACAATAGCACAACAATTAATGACTTACTCGCCAACGGTGCAATGTAATGACATGAGAATATCTCGAAATTTAGTTACGTTCTTTTTTATTTTTATTTTGATGTGCCTCAGTGATAAAGACGTATAAATAATCCTTGCTAGTCTCTGGCGATCGAGTAAATCCAGCCACGTAAACTAGCTAACCTACGCATAGCTAAAGGTTTGCTTCACGTAAATATATTTTGTGGAGTTTTGCGGATACTAGCCATGGTCCATGTTTGTGATCAAGCTGTAGCCTACAGTTTTTGTTTTAATTACATTTACAATCACTTCCGCACGTGTGATAAATTGTAATGGAATATTTTTAACACTAAAGTATTGTACGCATTTGTTGTGATCATTCCTTCAACACTGGAAATTTAAAAATGTATCATACAAATCCGAGAAATATAGACCGCAGAATTCACGTTTTTTTATTTAGACTTTAATCAAATGTAAATAATTTATACATATATTTTTAAAATTTTTTTTCGTGAACTATAGGCCTATATTTAATTTTGTGTTAATCGAGTTGCGAAGTGAAATTACACGAAATTACTATAGTCGGAGACATATAAGGAAATATGTCCATTTCTTCCACACTAAAGACATATTTTACATGTGTGGAAGCAATAGTAGCATTATAGTTCCTAAGTTGATTACATTGATTAATTAAATAGTTGCATTTGAAAGAAAATATTATGTTTTGTCACCATGAATTTAACTAGATATGGTTTTTAATTACGACTTTTCAATTTGGAAGTGTTTCCTTTCTCTTTTTTTAAAAACTATTTTTTTACGGAAAGGAGCATATAATCGAGCAGAACGAGGTTACTGGTCACAAACTGATTAAAAAATAATACACGAATTAACAGCGTGTAAAAGTAGTATAATTTGCCATTTCCAACACGTGTTCCCTGCGCAAGCTTGACTCGTCGGCAATTAGCTATTTAAACTCGAAAATAATTGTTTCCGTGTTGATTACGGAAGCCGTTATTATTTGCCGTGCGCTGTATTAAACTTTCTGCGCAAACCTGATTAAACACGCCATGCGTCTGTTATTAACAAAGTCGTTTTTGTCGTAACTGAATACAGTTTCTGGTCGTAATTACAGAGTCGTGACCAAACTGGTTGAGTTGCCACACCCTGCTGTCTCGACAGATGTGTTATTGTCCAGCTGCTGTCATACGCCGGTTATAAAGTATTGTTTCAGCCAACAAAAGCTATAATTATATTGAATACCAGATAAATGCACTGAAATTAATTGTAGCTAAAGTAATTAAAGAAAAAAAAACGCTTTTGTAGTAGAGTGAACTAAAATGCTTAAAATAACCACAGTAAACAGTGATAGGATGCCACAAAATTCAGTATTGGCATATCTTAATTTTTGGAATAAACATAAAATGAAAATGAAGTCATAAACCGAAAAATAGCTTTCATGTAAAAACAAGCGTAGGTTGCACTCCAATTTCCTTTAGTAAGATTCTAAATTCACGAATATTTAACGATGATTATTTGAGACAAGCTTTTTACGTTTTTTACTTATTTCATATTGCGTGATAGTACCATGGCATAGGTATGAAATTATTGCATTGACTTCTATTCTTAATGTTTACAGCATTTCAAATAATTCTAAATAAACATCGAAAGTGGGTGGAAAATTGAAATGAAAAGATTCCAAATAGCATTTTTTTGGAGGCGAGAAAATAAGGTAATAGCTACGCAATTATTGTAGTGTCATTGATGATTAATACGTATGAAAAATTTAAAAAAAGTCGAAGTCTGGGAGAAGGTGTTAAAATACCCTAAATGAAAATGTGAGAATGATAAGAGATCAGAAATGTTTTCTAATTAATTTTAGGTCCACATAGATTAATAAGACATCTACATGCCAGGTTCTTTCGTGACTGGAGCATTAATGTAAACTTCATGACGTAATCTGTATGAATGCAATCACACGACAAAACTAGGAACCAACCACATTACAGCTTGTGAGGTGTCTGGTAACTCATAGCAGCAACAGACAGCGAACTGGTAACTAAAGTTTCAGCATACAGATGACTGAGAAGTCTAGCCTAAAAAGTAATTTCTCCGCACATGTTATTTGTCACTGAATATGGTACAGTGAGCACACTTCAACTTGTTACAGAAAACAATGAGATTTTTAAATGTTTGGTGCAATGTAATTTATTTGTTTTTGGACATACTCCATTGCTCGTGTTTCGCTTGTCAAACCTGTGTTGAATGACGAAGTACGAAAAAGAACAATAATAGAACGAGGCAATACGAACCCCAGTTTTCTAGCGAACTTATTTCACATCCCGATGTTCCGACCAGCTGTGTCTCAGCCTGAAGACGGGGATATATCGCAGTCCCCGAAACGTTGCAGTTTTTCTTTGGTTTTAACTTGTATTGTGTTGTCTATTGTCTTGTGTTTGTTGTCCACTGTCCACTGTTTTTATTGTCTATTTCCATCTTTGTTTCATATTGGGAATTTGGTTCTATATTTGTGTCTGTCTTCTGTGTCTGGGTGTTGTGTCGATATTCGACTGAATTTTATCTCCAGATTTCTTTGTTGTCTAATATAATAATAAAAAAAACTTACATAATTCCACAGGGATTGTTTTTTTTTTTTAATTTTTGTATGGGTTTTATATTTATTTTCTTCTCGTTCTTTTTTGTACTTAGTCATTCAACACAGGTTTGATCAGCAAAACATGAGCAATGACGTGTGTTCACAAACCAATAAATTCTAATTACAGAAAACAAACTTAAAGCATTCACATTATAAACGTTTCCTTACGTTTACGGTTAAGAAGTACTCCTTTATACTAACGAAATTCTTTGTAATAGTATCCTGTTTTCAATTCTCAACTCTGGCCTTCTTTATTACGGTTTTCTTTGTTTTTCTGAAATAACTGCAAGCGAATGTTGGTATGGTTCAATAAACTCTTTTAACGTATTAGCCCGACAATTACGTATGTGTGCCGTTTTTCAAAACAGTAAAATAATGTTCACTGCTAATACAAGATCAAAACCTGTCACACATTTTACTAGTTGCTTTTGGTATACCTTCGTTCAAAATATTAATTTTTTACTTTTTTCAACCCGTTAAAATGGTGTAAATGATGAACCAACTATATCACCCGATGCGCGTTTCGATGCTGTACAATGTGCAAACATTTTAAGATCTTAGTTACAGCGTGAACATTTTAGGATATTTGGCAACAGCGCGCGCCGAAACAAGGACAGTGATAACGGCTGTTACCGTGTGTTGAAAAGAGAGATTGAATGCCTCTATAACCCGTAATTCAATCTAAGCGTGAGACACACACTTACATACTCAGTAACTGGAACGAAGAAAAATTAGCTATAAAAATAGTTCAACAGTAATACTTATGATCATGTTAGCTATAGTTTATCGACTATCTTTATGTAAAAATACTGTCTTTGTTAAAAAAAATAAAACCACTTTGCCAACGTATACTATTTTGTTTAAAAATAAGCCTTCTAAAATTAATATGTAACTTTTAATGTAATGGATTGACTACAGGTGTAATAGACAACGAAGTCACTAGGGACTGTGACACACAACATGACATAATAGGAACTGGGAGATGAATCGACTATACGCTTTCTTAGCAGTGTAACTTGAACATTAATAGTTTTATTTCACGTGTTGGACGACACCGCTGAACGGCAGGTTTTCTCGGGGATTTCCCGTTTCTCCTGCACTTTCATTCCGGCGCTGCTCCATACTCACCCTTCACCAGCGTTAAAAGACCTCGATGTTAAGTGCTGACCAAAATATCTCACTCTGAAGATATCAACGTTTCGTACAAGACGCGAATATTTTAAGACAATTTAATTTCCTCAGCTTCAAACAAGTAAATTATCCCGCCAATGTCTACCAAACTTCTCTGTCCTAAGATAATTATTGTTTTAGAACTCTCGTTTTATCTCGCCGGCTGCAGCCAATTGATACAAACGTTGAACTGATCTGTTTAAAGAAGTCGAACGAGGGATGATTTTTTTTCCTTCGTCTACATTCCCGTAATAAACAGAGAGTGGCTTTCTCTCTCGCCTCTGGGATACCAACATTGCCGCACCAATCAGTCCAGGAGATGGAAAAACAGAAGTCGTTCCTAGTAGCGGTCGAGAATTTCATTACATGAAGATGTTTGAAGTGTGTGGTTTCGTAAAAGTCGCTGGTGTTGACTAGCGTCTAAATATCGGCCAAGCTACACAGGAACGACAGGCATCGGCTGCGACAACACTCCGTGCAGATTTTATATTGCAGTTTCTTAACCAAACAGTCTTACGATCCAGCGCACATAGTTTTAACCACTTTTTTTATAAACTCGCTTTCCTGTCTGGCTGTTCGGTACAAATTTTGCAGTTGATTTCAAACTAACTTCCTGATAAGGTAGAAGTGAAGAGATTTTTGTCAGCTCATAATATTTACGACTTAAGTAGGCTATTGTTGAATAGAGGCTGGATGTGCGTATGGAGCAGCGCTGAATTGATTTGGGGGGGGGGGGGGGGGTGGCGGCGAAGGTGGAGTCTAAACACTGCTCCAACCTCGGCCCCGATATTAAAATATTTTATACATTTCAAACTAACCTTAATCAACTCGATATCATCTCAACTTCGTACAGATCACTTTATAAAATAGTTTGTGAATTTTCCAGACGTGCATACAGGAGCGCTAAGAAAGTAGGTATGGTAGAATAGTTTCCCAGACATCCATGGCAACACTCCTAAACCTAATTATAAAACAGTCAAATGTATACTGAAGTTACCAAACTTGTATTGTAACAAGTGTAATAGTTTGCAGATTTACAAGACGGAACTGTTCCATAATGTGTCTGGGATAGTAACTTCCTAAACATTTGAGGAAGTTTTTTTTTTACACTGATGTCCTACACATACACACATCACATTTATATTCCAAACAATAGTTGATGTTAGACGTACACTGTTAGAAAAAATTTCCGTGAAATTACGGAAAAGTACTGGCAAAGAATTATCCAGAAATCTTCGTAAAGTAATGGACACTCAGTTTTTCTTGAGAACGTAACCCTCCGTAAAGTAACGGACAATCTGTTTTCCGCAAAAAAAAATTTAACTTTCTGTAATCCACTAGCACTCCATTTTCTAGAAATACTGCATTTTCTTATTCACTATGTATTATTTAGATTCTGACGCACTATTTTGTAACCTGAAAATTGTTTCGAAGTTGCTGGGATTCGAACCCACGACCGTATAATCGCCAGGCAGAAGCTCTAACCATTTAACCACAATGACAATTTATAAGTAGATGAGTTCCATGCAGTGGTAAGATATCAACTTTATAAGAGACAACTTTTGTATTTGACATCCAGGATTAATAGTGATTATTAATACCACATTTTTTATTAAGAACACAGTAAGATACGCTTTAAAATTGTAGAAACATATTTCTATGAATTTATGGAAATTTACGGTCAAACGTCTGTAAACTGGCAATACGGACAAATTTCCGTAAACAAAATATTACGGAAGCCACTTCTGTAAAGTTACAGTACTTTTCTGTAAATATTTCCGTGAATTTACGGAATTTTTTAACAGTGTAGTTAACTTGATAATTGCGACGTAAAATTATTTTTATTATTGTTTTCCTTTTTTTCCTTAGAGGCGTACTGTTCGCATTTCTTTGTTTTAAATTTCCTTTCTTTCTATTTTAATGGCAGAAGTTCTATAGGCATCCCTGTGCATTCTGTGCAGTACCATAAGAAATGTCATCAAAATGTTTTAAAGTATATAATTTTGTGTGAAATCTATTCCTTTTATTTGTATTTAAGTGTAAGGGAAGGCGACAATGTCTAACTTCATCACATTGAAAATAAAGACGATGTATTATTACATGGAATGAGGTAAGGAAGGGAGGATGGCTACTGCTAGTTTGACCTCCATTTAGGAGCTAATATGATGTCAGCAGTGGATGGAAGTCCCGCTTAGATAGAGGAAGGAAATGTAAAGAACGATGATAGAGTGACATGAACTTCAGATCAGTGGGATGCTCGTCTCAATACTACTACTACGCCAGCCAACTGTGAGGTCGTATGTTGTGCGTGTGAGAACTGCTAGTCTCGAAGCTATAAAGGACGGCCCACGGCAAAGATTAAAAAAAAAAAAAAAACCCGGAAACAACATTGTTACAATATTTGACTTTAACTTATATGTACATAAATAGAACCACCAATGCAACGCGCTGAATTTTATTAGTGTTATATTTAATTCAATACTTAAAATTGAGAAACGAGTTTGACCGTTATGCAATCCATGATGTGTCGAATGAACATTGTTATCCTTGGCATAAAGCAGAACATAGCTGGCAAATGCTATTGCAAGAGACCCTTGAATGTCACGAAAATATTATTGCAGTACTGAACTTTATTTCATTGCATTATGAATTAAATAGAGTACTGCAGTAATATTTCCGTGCACATCTGTAGCCCTGTTTCGTGGTTATTGGGAGTGTTTTTGCAGAGGCGTTGCTCATCTGACTGAGCCCATAGGAACAAGGTTATTGTTACACCTCACATCTGTGATTGGCGGGTAGAACCCTAGACGCTGAGAGTAAAAAACAGCCAATCTCTGACCATGAAGCATGGCTGCAGGTGCGCGCCTAAGGCTTTGCAAATCTGCATTTCGAGAAATACATGTAGGAAATATGCCATCGTAACTCTACCAAGCGAGAAAACAATTGACAACCTTTAAGGCGAGCTATATTTATTATGTGTTATATATACTAATCTTAGCTAGTTATCATTTCCTTATGCAATTCACTTTTACATTTTTGGTGGGTGGTATTTCATAAACCGTTTCTAATACGTTGTCCCGTTTTGAAGAAAAAATTAGTTTCTTTGATCTTATGTGTAACATTCTTTCCAAGGAATTAAACTATGCATTTAAGAATGTTTTTAAACCATAATACTCCTTAACAAGGAACATCCAAGAATGAAAAGGAATTCCCATTTCAACCACAAATGCCTGCAAATTCGCAATGCATAGTAATTAGGGCCACGATTTTGTCGCGGAAAGATTTTTGCCCCACTTTTTTCCATTGTCTCTCGTGCACATCGGCAGTCCTGTTTCAAGGTTATTGGCAGCGTGTCTTTGTTCAGACACGTTTCTCATTTGACTGCACCAATCAGAATAAGATTATTGTGAGTCTGTACATCTATAATTTGCCAAGGCAAGTGAGAGTAAAATCATCCAACCACAGACGATGTAGCAGAGCTGCAGATGTGCACATGACGCATCGAAACCAAATGTTGCAAAAATCTTTTTGCCATGAAAACGCGGCTCTAATAGTAATAAATAACATGACTGTTTTCTAAAACGTATAATGTAGATGTTTACATACTGGCAAGGAGGAAACAGAGAAATACTTTGCCGCCGAAGAGCTCAACGAATCTTCTTGACAAGGTTGTCAGATCGAAGGTAGCGGTGGGGCCGCGGAGCCCGAATGGTCGGACCATTCGCCTCCCGCCAAGGCGATCCTGTATCGATTCCCGGCGAGTATCGCATGTGGGAATCGTGCCGGACGATACCGTTGGTAGGCGAGTTTTCTCGGGGATCTCCCGTTTCCCCCGTCCCTTCGTTCCGGCGCCGCTCCACACTCATCTCATGTCACTCCTCACCATCGCTAAAGACCTCGATGCTAAGCGCAGGCCAAAATATTCAACTCACTCGAAAGTCGTGATATTTAAATAAAGACTGGTTGGTCTGTCTATGCCTTGCAGACATGCAAAACCTTAAGTGCTTGTTTCCGATTTTTTTTCAGACTGGTGCCAATAACTCAAATATTTTTTAACCAAAAGTTTTGAAAAAAATTAGTGTCAGTGTGCAATCACACGATGCGCAATACTGTGGACGCGTTTTTTTTTTAATAATGTACCATTCGCAAGCAAAAATATAATTTCCTTCATTTTTGCTTATTTTCACGACGAAAAACGTGGTACTTTGGGTAATGAAATCTTAAAAACCGTTCAGTATAATTCTGCAAAAAAAAATCAGCTACAAATTATAACATATAAGTGTCAAAACTGTGCAGAGAAATTTTGATATGAATATTAGGTAGCAATAAAAAAATATTTTCGAAATCACTGCAAAACTCCGTAACAAGGCCTTAAACTAACTTGCTTTATCGTGTTGTAAAAAAATTCTAGCTGTGACGGTTCACGTCCCCATCGATAAAATATTTGAATAAATTTAACTTATTTGATTGCCTAAAAATTAATTTTTCAAGCTCAAAGCCAAATAAATGGCAAAACTTCATTTAACGTCGTACTCTATGACCTCACATAGTCCGATTTGAAAATAAAAGTATGAAACAATAAATTACATTCAAATTAACATACTCGAGACGACGCGGCAGCTTTCCGCTGTTTATACACTACTTTCACGCTACCTTTTATTGCTCTACTGTAATATTAGTGGTTGGTCTAAATGCTGTAATATCCGTTTGTCGTTCACTTCCTAACATAAAGTAGTCCCTATCCCAATTACAAACATTCCCTCCCTCCCTGACATTACAAGAGAGAGAGAGAGAGAGAGAGAGAGAGAGAGAGAGAGAGAGAGAGAGGATAAGAGGGTAGGAATTTCCTTTCAGACAACCGCCGTCAAACCGGCAGCCAAACCCCCGGAAAGCTGAAGATGATGAATTTCCTTTACTTAATTACAGCAAGGATGTGTGTAAGCCACAAAACTGGGACTCTCTTCCCAGAAAAAAAGAGGATGAAAGTGAGGCGGGGTGGTATTATGGTGCGGTTACTGTGGAGTGGGAGGGGTGGGGGAGATTATTTAATTTCCTGACCAGAATTTCTTTCACCATCCTCTTCTAACCAGGGGTTTTATCTGATCAGGTCGACGATGTGTAAGTCCTGTTTGTAATGAATAGTCGAGATAGTGTTTCTGAGAGCGAGGACAGAAGAGTGGCTCCCTTTATTCGCCTTGTGGTCTGCCCCACCTTACCCCCCCCCCCACCATCCTACACTATCCTCGGCAAAGACTCCTCTCATCCAACAACTTCTTCTACTTCTTTTTTATCACACGAGGTTCGGTAGGAGAGGCGGCAGACAAATGGGGCTTTTATTTCGCCGCCGGGTCGGAAAACCATTTTCTGCCCGCCAACGACTTCTTATTCTAGTTTTTTTTTTTGTTCTCTCTCTCCTCTTGCGAAAGTCGACTGGTGTTGAAGTATACGAGCGTATTTCCTTGACAGACTAGAGCACTAGAGACTGCGATGTCATCCTGTTCCCTCAACACAGTTGTTCGGTTGGTCGGGAGCAAAGATATTAGAAGGATCCAGATGGAGCATGTCGCCGGGAATTGTAACCAAACAAACGCTTGATGTGGTTGGTACCAATATGGCCGACTAATTAAAAAATTGAAGAAATTTTAGTTAGGAGGTGTGTAAACAGGGCTAAAATATAGAGTTTTCAACCTAAAACATTAATTAAATAGCATAATACATTAGTTTACCGTAAAAAATACCAGTCTGATGTGAACTTTTGAGGTTAAATAACTATGGCGGCTGGCAATTTTGGTGGCTACCTCTCCCCCCTCTTGGCTTCACTCCCCTCGCCTACATTCAGACCTTATGCTACCGCCGTGGTCGGGAGGCGCTGTGAGTGTTGTACGTGGCGAATACAACTGCGCTGGCTCAGATACACTAGTTTACTAAACGTAGCGTTTGTTGTCTTACCGAAGTAAGCCTGATACTTTTGTCTGTACTTTTTCTTTGTGTTGTGTCATAGCCGTCTTTAGCAGTAGGCCGCGGCCTTATATCTGGCAACCCTGCCAGGAAAGGTCATTTTAACACTTCTGTAAGCTCTCCATGGCAATGGATTTGCCTGATTCGTAGGGACCCTGTTTTTTTTTTCGTGAAAATAATTTTGCCCCAGCTTGTTTCAGCGACTTACGTGCACATCTGCAGCTCAGCTTCATAATCAGTGATTGTACGTCTTAGCTGTGAGGTGTCTTGGGGTTTCACTGGCAAATCACAGACTTGTGAAGTTGTAGTAACGTTATTGTGATTGGCAAAGTCAAATGAGAGACATCACTTCACAAAGACACGTTGCCAATAACCATGAAGTAGAACTGCAGATGTGCACGTAAGTCACTGAAACAAACTGAGGCATAATTATTTTCGTGAAAATTAGTAGTCCCTACCGATATTATAAGCTTGCTATTGGTCTGCAGACAGATGTGTTGAGTCAGACGCATATCACCCAGTCATACATGTTGCAAGAAACAGTATTGGTTTTTAAAGTATGTTGGCACAGAATATTTTGGTGATTTACTATCATCTCTAGTCATGACCAATACCCGAGTCAAGATAAAATAATTTATTAGATAATTTTTCTTCAATGGAAGATCTTCAAAAGTACTCTCTATTGTGAACAGTCAGCCTATTTAAATTTTATGAGGTGTGTGATTTTAAAATGTTCGTTGCAATGGGAGTTTACAATTAGAATTTATTGGTTTGTCGACATACGCCATTTCTCACTTTATAAGGTGTGTTACGTGCCAGCATAATATACGTCATGAGGCTCTAATTTTTAGTGAAAGAAATATGCATCAACTTATTTCATAGCCTTATGTGCACTTTTGTAGTTCAGCTTCTTGATCAGTGAGACTCAGTGTTCTACCAGCAAATCACAGACGTGCGTAGTCACAGAAACCTGTGTTCTGATTGGCACAGTCAAATAAGCGACACCTCTGTACACGTACAGTCGGGAAATAACCACGAATCTGAGGCGCAGATGTGCACGTAAGGTTTTCGAGCAAGTCGGTGCAAAATTCTTCTCACCATAAATCAGAAATTTTACACTTTATATCTGAATTAGTGAATCTTAACTGATTCACGCCGATGGATGGAGCCGTTTCAACAACTATAATCAGTGAGAAACCATTGTGAAATCGGTGACCTTTCACTGATTCCGATAAAGAGTGCCAGCATTTCACAAGTTAATTAGTGAATGTCCATAGATTTTCCAGTAGTTTTTCACTGATTCAATAAGTGGAAACTGTTCTTTGGAAACCACTTCTGGAAAAAAAATATGAACATTCACTGATACAATTGTGAGATGTTGGTACTCCTGAAAAAATCAATGAATATTCACTAGTTAAACAGTGATTATTTACACTGATTCAAATCGTTGAAACTTCAGCGTGAATCAGAGAATATCCACTAATTCAGATTTAGAGTGTACGTATCTCGTGATTGCCGCAAGAATAACTTAAGCCCAATTCGTTGAAGTCCTATCGCTCAAACCCAGAATCTGTATTAAACCCTGTCAATTTAATTTTTCCTGAGCACATGAATCCAAATCATGTGTTTACCTCGCCCTCATCACATTCATACTTCCGACTTTCAGACGGGGATAAACTCTACATTTAAGAAACCACGTGAATGCGCTCATATTAGATTTGTGTATCACGCACTAGTAAATATATATTTTTTCCGTAAAAGGATTAGTGATTTTAATTTCAGCGTTCTTCTACCATCCCCTATCCCACACACGTAAAACGAATCGGGTAGTCCAACTCTATTTTTCCTCCATGGATTTGTCGGTGAAAAACACGTTCCAGGTGGCGCATGAATAATTCGCCACAGAACTCTGCGTGTTCAAAAAGTATTAACATGTCCACCCGCGAACATTTTATTTCATATTTCCCATAAAACTTGCCGCTTCGGTGGACTGTAAATCCAGCGGATGATCTCGTCTGATGCCTTCCAAAAAAGCTGCCGAAAAGCCAAGCGGCTAATACAACACACCATCGAATCACAGAACAGCTGGGTGTACAGAAGCGAGCAAGCGGTGCAGTTCACTTAAAAAAAAAAAAAAAAAAAAAAAAAAATTACAATTCTGCTCTACGTCATGATTATTGACATCTTGGACAGATTTGACTGCACCAGTCAGAACAAGGTTGTTGTGATTAATTCACTTTAAATCTGAATTAGAGAATATTCACTGATTAACGCTGAGGCATGAAGCAGTTTCAACAATTTGAATCAGTGAAAGTAGTCACTGTTTAATTTGTGAATATTCACTGATTTCCTTTAAGAGTGGCAACATCTCACATGTGAATCAGTGAATAGTCGCTGGTTTTTCTAGCTGTTTTCAAAGAACAGTTTACATTTATTGAATCAGTGAAAAATTATTGGAAACTCTGTGGACATTCACTAATTAACTTGTGGAACGTTGGCACTCTTTATCCGATTCATTGAACAGTCACCGATTTCTCACTGGTTTCTCACTGATTCAATTTGTTAAAACTGCTCCATCCATCGACGTGAATAAGTGAATATTCACTAATTCAAATTTAGAGTGTACATACGTCTGTGATTTGCCAGTAGAGAAGCAAGACAAGGGAGAGTTTAAGCATCAAATCATTGACCATGGTGCAGAACTGCACTGAAGCAAATGGTGCAGTAACCTTACCATCAATATCGTGGCTATAGTAACGAGAGAACATACGCAGTTATTACTCTGCTCGACAAACCTAAGTGTGTCCTCGGAAAATATGTGAACTACAGCCGTCCCCCTCTCTCTGACGTACCTCACTCTTCTTCACTCCTTCGACCCGCTACACCCTCCCAGCCAATAGCGAGCAAGTAGTCTAGCCGTCGCGACAAGAACATAGGTTATAATTTTGTACAGAGGTAAGTACACTTGCTATTAAACCATATTAAGCGTCGTTTGCGAGTGTAACAAGGCAGTGAACTATGACATCTTTTTTAGAAACACTATATTACCAACATACCCGTGTACAAAATTATAACACCCACAACTAATTTTGGTAGAAAATTGACTTATATTTTTCCTCAAATAACAAATTCGTATGTCCACAATACAGCGTGTCTGTAAAGTTATGTTGCATGGCCAACCGTTTATGTGTGTTTAGGACAACAAGTGGAAGCCACGTCTTACTGCACTGACATAGCCATCTTTAGTAGTAGCCCGCGGCCTTAGATCTGGCAACCCTGCCAGGATGGGTCATTTTAACAATTCTTTTGTCTCACCAACGGCTGTAGCTTCCCCTGATTCGCCGATACGTAGGGCACAATAACGAATCTGACAAAGTCATTGCCTATGGATAGCTAACAGAAGTGTTAAAATGACCCTTCCTGGCAGGGTTGCCAGATCTAAGGCCCAGGCCCTCTACTGAAGACGGCTATGGCACTAAACACTTACAGAAATTGGTGAGTTTTCCTTTCATTTGGTGAAGATTTCACACTTCTATTTTGTTTCATTGATTTCCATGACCATTCTGGCTAGGACGCATGTCTAGTAACACCAACGTTACAATATAGAATCTCACACCCGGCAACCAACAATTTTTAATGTACTGAAAAAAATCATAAGGACCATTCTATCATATACAATCATATGCGACTTCACCCTTAACAACAACAGTGACACTAGCGGACTTTAGCATACAACGACGTAAACAAACATACCACCGTCGACCGCAGCGCCAACTAGCAGTCAACAAAGACTATGGAAACACGACGAGAGGAAAATCAGATTACAGTCGAAAAAAATATGACATCACTAGAAGATGATAAAAACAAGCATGGCGGCTGCGTATCAGACGATGAGAGGGCTGAACAAGGGACAGACGAAGAAAAAAAAAATCAAACATAAACATAAAAAAAAGACGTACGTGGCGTAATTCAAGATGGCGGTCTGCCTACCTGCCCTCAGCCTGAAGCCTTCGCTCCAGCTGGCCCATTATCCTACTATAGGTTATTCGGGATAAAGTGAGCACTAAATATTGAACCCTTGAAAAAAAAAATCACCAGTCGTTCCTGCATATAATTCAAAATCAACTACAGTTAACTTACAACTTTTATGGTTGGCAGCGATTTGCTGAATGAAGTTCCGTGTATTTTCCTAATTAAATACAACAATGCAGAAATAAGGTCAACTGAAATAGACATATTTGTATTGTATATCATTTATGAACGTTTTTCATATCAAACTATGTAGGTTCAAACCGATTGCTAAACGCGCAAACATTATGACCTCTAGTTACAACTTTAGTTAAATGTTTACTCTCGGCAAGAGTAAAAAAGTGTATTATGACTCGTAGATAATGCTAACCAGAACTCTAAGCTACTAGGCAAGTTAACTGCCGCTTGATGTAATAGCTACACACTTATCCATTAGTTAAGCTTCGGAAATGGCGACCCTGTCGTGTTTTCGTCGTGATTGTTTAGCAGTTTTGAGTTTATTGTTTCCGTATTGAGAAATATATGTACATCAAGACATGTTTGAGAGCGATACAGATGTTGAATACTTAGAAAATATATTGGTTAATATGCATACTTGATTTGTTAATTTAGTGCATATTTCGTTTTGTATGTATGGTAGTTAAGCATATCGTTTAATAGCTTACTATACATGTGGCTTTTGTCGTTCAGAGAGTCGTAGGTCAAATTGCCAGTTATAAATAATTCAGTACTTACAGTATTTTATGTTGCAAATGTGCATGGCAATCGTAGGACTATACGTGATCACATAGCCTAGGCGATTTGCAAGTCCAATGTTCACTGAGTTAGGTTAGGTGTGATATGTGTAGACAACAAACAATATTCAGGTAAGAAAAAGTGCATTAAAAGTCTCACGAAAGACTTTAATCTAAATGTCTAACCCTCCCATCTTACGAAAAAAAAAAATTAGTGGGAATATTTATTTCACAATTTTCTATATACTGAAACAAGTATTTTTTCGTTATTTTATTTACGTCAACACTAGAATAATGTATGTTTAGCACATACATATAACAGTGCTAAAAGTAAACATTGCATGCGACATCAATATTAGTCAACCTTGCAATATAACATAATACAGTAGTAATAGAAAATGGTGCTTTTTATTGCCAACTCCCGAAATACCAAACCAGAACCTTCGTATAGTTATCTCAGAGATAACTTAACTATGGAAACTTTCATAATACAGGTGGACTGATCTAACTATTAGTTAGCCTAACTAGAAGATAGATATTCCACACATTTAACTAGAGGTCGTAATACAGACCTTATGTGACGCGTTCAGAAAGGTTAGGCTTTTCCCGTAGTTAGCCGTTACGCGCGGAATGATACGAATTGACTGAAAATATAAATTTAGCAGGGCTTTTTTGAACGCTCACTTTATCCCGAATCAACTTTACTATGTCACACTACTTTTCCGACAGTAAAAGACAATAATTGCCTTGTAAAAGCGGAGGTACGGTGCAACGAAGTTCCACGTGGCCTAGAACATGGTAAGACAACCGCTGGGACAGATAATCCTCGGCGTTCTTGCATCCAGCTCCCGCCGTCACATCCAGAGGAGCGGTACTTCTTCGTGATTTATACACCCCTGTGATGACAGTCCCGCTTGTAGGCTACATCTCGTCGTCCCCATCTCCAGCCTCCACACCCCCTCCTTACACGGCTACAGTCAGTTAAGCGCTAAGATAACAAGCGGAATAATTTATACACCAACATTCCTCAGCTTCCCCGTGTCTTCGTGCGCGACTTCATATTTCATACGCCCTGAGAGTCTTCAAGGGCCTCGCGTCCTGATATGAAGTCTCTTCTTCTCTCTTTACCCCCATCCCCTCTCCTCACCGCAGACATACTTCTTTCTGCTCCAGCCCAAACGCCATGTATCACGACGTCACCGAGCGGAATAGGAATTTTGAACTTATTTTTAAATCCTGGAGACCCTGCTAGATTTTTCTAGATCGCCGCTTCCAGTCGTTGAGTATAATTACTAAATATTCTGACAGACACCGTGCAATTTGTTTGTATACTAGGCAAGAAGTCACCCGTTTTCATCTCAGTCTTTATTTACTAAGTGATACAAGTGAAGATTGTTTGTGTCCAAGAAATAACCCATTTTGATTTCGGTGTTAACTCTGTGATGTGATCCGAGTGAAGCTGGTTTGCGTTGTACATTTACAAGCATTTCCTGTAAAGTTTGGCAATATCATTTTTAAAATAATTTTTTTTTGAAACTAGTTTTTAAAGAATTTCTTTGTAAAAGTACAAAAATGTTTTTGCTGTGTACCTTAGTAGACAGCAACTCTTCATTGGCTGTTTTCTGTCATAGTAATACCACATGTTTGGGCTTGTATTTCGTTGCTTCTTTATTATTGGCTGAGCGTCCTTCAGAAAGTGTCTCATTAGTCGACGGCCTGTTACGAAAGTAACAAACGTACAGTTCTTTGAAATAAACTCTATCTTGTGCGCAAGATATACCACGCAATTTTGAGGTTCCTACTTTTGTTACTTCAAGTATCGCGCGAGAGTTATTTTCTAGAAATGGCAACTGCCTACATGGGGGATTGCTCAGAAAGTCACGTGACCACTTCCAGCAGATCTCATACAAGTGGGGCCATCAACTTTTTGCGAAAAGAATCTTGTCTCAGTTTGTTTAAGTTCCTTACTTCTACATCTTCACATCTGCTTCAAAGTTATTGGCAGCGGGTGTTTGGAAAGTGATGTCTCTCACTAGACTCCGCCAATCACAGCTAAGATTGTATTTATTTGCTTGGACATACTCCATTGCGAAATAAATGACTGTCACAAGAAAACTAAAAATAAAAATAAGACAAGAAAACATAAATATGCAGAGTATGCTTTAGTCATCAGGATGCATACACAACATGAAATTCCAAAACTGGAATCTGGTCAGATAAAACAAAGAACAAACAGAAAATAAAATAAATAACAAAAATTAAAAAAAAAACCTAGGTTGACATGCGACACAACGATGAGACGAAACAAAAACACAAACACAAATACAGCAAACGACACAACGATGAGACTAAACAAAACACAAAGATGTCGGACACAAACAGAAAAAACAACAAACAACACAAACGATGAGACAAAATAAAACTCAGTAGTTTTCCAAACAGTCAGTATGAACGACGTTTCGGAAACTGGAATCTGTTCCCGTCATCAGGTTCACACAGGGTTCAGGAACACAAGTGTGAGTTCCCGAATCGTCGTTCAAACTGATTGTTTGGAAAACTACTGTGTTTTATTTCGTCTCATCGTTTGTGTTGTTTGTTGTTTTTTTCTGTTTGTGTCCGACATCTTTGTGTTTTGTTTAGTCTCATCGTTGTGCCACATGTCAACTTAGGTTCTTTATATTTTTGTTATTTCTTTTATTTTCTGTTTGTTCCTTGATTTTTCCGACCAGATTCCAGTTTTGGAATTTCATGTTGTGTATGTATCCTGATGACTAAAGCATACTCTGCTTATTTATGTTTTCTTGTCTTAGTTCTATTTTTAGTTTTCTTGTGACAGTAATTTATTTCGCAATGGAGTATGTCCAAGCAAATAAATCCAGTCATTCACTCCCATTGGACAGTTCTTTCAAAGATCACGGCAAAGATACTACGACACCACACTCCTGTGATAGAATCCAAAGACATGCAAGATTTAAAACATCCAATCACTTACTACGAAGCAAAACTGCAGATGTGCTCGTAACGCACTGTTCCAAACTGAAGCAAAATTCTTTTTGCAAAAAGTTCATGGCTCTCCATATAGGGAATTTTATCTTGACACTCGACATTTAGGGTGTTAGTTTCCTCTCCATATGGGGAATTTTATCTTGACACTCGAAATTTAGGGTCTTAGATTCCGAGGGAAAAAAAAAGATTTTCAAGTTCTGAAAACCTTTGGAGAACGGCAAGCTGTTATAAACGTACATGATAAAATATTTTTCAGTTTTAACCGACGAAAGACGGTTATTTCTGTGTGTCGTGTGTTTGAGTAGAGAACGGTTTTCATCCTACCCACAGGTCCAGTTTGTCTGTCTGGTTCATCCATATCAAGTGTCAGTACTCATAGTTTGTGTATTCCTACTGTCACAATTTAACTTCGTTTTACCTTGCTGTTTGCCTTGCTATTTCACTCGTTTAAAGTGGACATACCACAACACAAATCCTGTTCCACACGAAAAACAATATTAACCCTTATTTTCTTAACTCATATTTATTGTTTTTGAAGGGCCGCGGTGGCCGAATGGTCAGACCATTCGCCTCTTACCAAGAAGATCCGGGTTCTGGGGTCGGTCCCTATATTTTCACACTTGGGAATCGTTCCGAGCGATGCCGTTGGCTGGCGGTTTTCTCGGGGATCTCCTGTTTCTACCACCCCTTCATTTCGGCACCGCTCCGTTCTCACCTCATGTCACCCCTCACCAACGCTGAAGACCTCGATGTTAAGCGCTGACCAAAATCTATCACTACCGCTATTGTTTTTTAATTACAGTTCACATTCGCGGATTGTTAACGTTCTTTTCAAATGATAGGTTACAACCGTCCAAAAGCCAAGGACTCGCGTTACAAAAACTGCGGAGGCGATCGGGAAAACACTGCAGTTCGTTTACGGCGTGTTCTGACCTGACGATTTGTTTCTCTCTGAGTGGTACTTGCTTACCCATCAGCGGTTTCTGTTTAAGTAGAGTGGTTTGCCACGTCGAGAAAGAAGATTCTAGAAAAGGCAATTTGTTTGGTTTTTCAACTCTGCAGTTTCTTGTGTCAGTATGACAAATCGTAGTCTTCATTACATTGTAAAACATTATTTGTAACTTTAGTACATCGATGTTTGTAAATGTAAGTGCCATGATCTTATGTTTCTGCTGTTTTGGCGATAGCAATTTTTTTAAGCTTAAACGAGATCAGATATAAAAAATCTGGTAAACGAAGTTATCCACCTTATATATATATATATATATATATATATATATATATATATAAGCACATGTATAAAATCAACATCCATTTGTTATATAAATTTTTTTTATATCAGCAGTTATTGTGCTGATCTAGTAGGGTCACAGGTACACTTAAGTTTGTATGCTTAGTCACACAGTGTAAATGACAAAGATAAGATTCAAGACAAGTTGCACCAGTCTTTTATTTATCAAACTTTCCTATATTTCTTAGAACCCTTAGTAATGCTTTGAAGTACAAATGTCGTCTGTTCACTTATCTTACAGCTAACATTCAATAATATACACAATTAATATGGTAACAGTATTATATTATCTCAAATTTACCTATAATACACGATTTTTCGACGTATTATTTAGGGTTAAATTCAGTTACCAATTAATATTTATCGGCATTCGAAATGTTCAGATTATTTTTTGTGTTTGTAATTTTGAGGGTTTGGGGAAATATATCAAGTCTGTATTATAAAGGGAAGGAAAAAATATTTTTTGAAAAACAATTAACATTTGATTAAAATATGAGTCAACGCATTGAACAAACTCTTCCCTTATCAAATCTCAATGCAGTGGATCATTCAAGCTTAAAATTGAATTCGCATTTCGTCCGACTGAATCAGTTTGAAACGTAAACATGAGTTGGACGAGATAATTGAAATTTCGTAGTTAAAATGTCAATCGCTAGAATGATGGACTGCCTCATATGACGACACGTCCGAACATGAGGGGGGGGGATGGCTGTTGTTTATACTGCGTGCTTTACATTTAATTGGCTTGAGTTCAAAATAAATTCTATGCTGCTGTTAAGTTCTTTTAACAAGGTACCATTTGAAATCAAGCTGTTGTTTGAAGGCGATGATAATAATTTTAAAACATACTTTAAAACAAAGTTTTAATTAAAAACGTATTATTATTCTGTGAGCGAAGATTAACATCGTGATGTATTGTTTGCCATATCAACATTTATCAATTATTTTGTGATTTGCTTTTACTTATCTTGCAGTTTTATATCAGTGTTTATGTGTGAGGTAAATTTATGTTTGTTTTATTTGTTTTTAACTTGACATGTCTTCCACATCTTGAATTTTTTTTAAACTTTGTCAATGGATCTACGTCTAAATAAATTTAATAACACATTTTACCTGCAGTTACTTTTCGTAACGTTCTGCTCGATATTTATTTCTTGGAAGCTGAATGGGATAACGTATACTCATTAAAGCGTAGAGACATTTAAAATAGTCCCGCGGTTAGCCAGGGTAGAATGAAAATCTCAATTCAGTGTTTACAAAGTGATACAAGTGGAGTTTGTTTGCATCCAAGAAGTGATCAAATTAATTTCTCGCTAATGTTTGATCAGTGACCACAACCATGCTTACCTGTGGTTACTGAGCAAACATTTTCTTGTGACAAAGTAAAGTCAGATAACTTTGTCAGTTTATTTTTCGTAAACGGATTAGCTAGGCGTACACATACGAAATGTCGTTGCGGTGCATTGGCGCAGGAGGAGTGCGCAGATCTTCGGCCGATAGGTGTTTGTTTGAAAAATACTGAACATGCGTGAGAAATTTATTCTTAGGAAAACATTCAAAGATCGTTACCCGTGTGTGTTCTTCTTCCGGGTCAACCAGTAACTTTTTAATTTATTTTTTTTTTCGCTCCCGAAAAATACATACATCTTTATATTACAACGTAAGTTATAAAAATTAAGCACGGTCGTTATAGACTATGATTTTGGACACCTCGGATAGTCTTATCAGACTGACGCATCTAGGAAATTATCAACTAGATACGAAAGTCATACGAACATAAACATGCGTTGGGCTTAATACCATCATTACCACAAGCACAATGTTATGGCGGCCACATAGATTATCATAGATATAAAGATAATAATATGCCTCTGCGCGCCGAATGAGCGACATGAGTGTTGACGTTACCCAGTATTACTTTCGTATGTCAGTGGTTCATTTAGCTATCTACCGAGTTTGTGTTTCACTCAAACAAACACAGCTACCTTTTTTAGCTATCCCCACGAGGGCAGGGCAATTTTATGTGCTTTTTATCGATTGCCGCATACGTCAATGCTCAAGGGCTACCGGTATATTTAACAACAAAGTTTGCAACCCTTAATTGTCCAAAATAAGGTATTATTTAGTGTTTCACATCATACAGTCTGTACACATGTGTCACGCAAAACATACGAAAACTACGCATTATTTGTGAAATTACGGCGACGTCCCATTCGTAAATGTAAAAGTAAACTGTGCCATACATGGCAAACGAAAATTAATACCTTCAGTTTTCATAATACAATTAATAATCTTAATAATTGTTGGTATCTACAGAATCATAACTTTTCTATTATTTTTAAACAAAAACACATTCATTTTTCTGTCTCGAATACGGTGTCACGTACAGCAAAATACAAGACGGTTTCTAGTAAACTTGTACAGTAGATTACATTTTGTGGAATAAACACAACATTTGGATAGTTGTGTTTTAAAGGATTCAGTGGGGTTTCTACCTATCCCTTTTCACGTGCTCGGTGTCCATCTAATCCCACCCTTGTTTTTTTTTTTGCACATCGTAATTTACGAAGGCTTCGAACACCTGTGTTTTGCACCTAAGATACACGGCATACAGCTTAGACAATAGTACGTTCATGTGTATTTTGTTGTGTTACTTGAATTCTCTATGATGCACATATGACTTTACCTGCATTTTTCTAATTCACAATACCACAAATTATTTGTTTCTTGAAATCCAACGCTATAGCTTCATTTGTGATTTGAAAGAAAACTATGAGTTCTAGACTGTGGCAACAAGAGGACCTTTTTTGTTGGACAGGTAAATTTTCTCAATAAACCAGCTGCAAATGTACGAAAATCATGATGGTAAAAATGTTGTATGCAATTAGAGGGTAGCCAGCCCTGCTATTTTCATAAGGGTGGAAGGTATTAACAAGCATTTGCTGTTGGTTTACACGTCCAAATAGCATGAAGCGATGCTGAAAATATTGTATATTTATGTCAATTAGTTTCCGATATTTTTTTAGAAAATACTGTTTTAATAATTCTATGTTCAGAGACCCATTACTCCCTTAACATTGCGTTTAGGTGAAAAGTGCAAAACATGTTTTCGTCATACTTTCTCACGAAGAACACGCATGCGGAGTTTCTTCCCCTATTTAAGAAACATCCTGTGTATATATATATATATATATATATATATATATATATATATATACATACATACACACATTTATTTGATGCACCGAACATAGGCCTAAGAACTGCCGACAGGTAACGTCACACTATATTTTATTAATATCAGATTTGCGCTGCCAATATATCAACGTGGAGGAAATATGTATTTCCTTGACGAATAACCAGTTATAACTGTCACGACCGAAAATACACGAATTTAACAAAAACAGAAGTTCACCAAACATATAAACAAGTGAAATTTTTGTTGCTGGAAATGAAATAACATTAATAGTTTCAGTTTTTTTGAACTCATTCCGATAGGTTATTTTTCACACATGTCGAATTATCAGAGAGTTATCCGGTATTGATCTCTGTTGTATTTGATGACAGTTGATAGTAACATTACAATATGTGTAAATCCAGCTTACTGACATTGTGAAACCGTCTGCATTTGTGCTGCTGCCGTGCTGTAGTAACATATTTAAAACATACTATTTTTGAGTCTGTGCCCTTCTTCAAGGAAATTCCTCAATTATTGTGGCCAGGACTGCAAGACATGTCTGGGATGCCAACGGCTGGAGATCCTTGCGAACTCAGCGCAGCAAACTCGTCGTAATTTAATTAAGTCTGCCCGCTGATTCGTCGTTGTGCGAGATGGTGTGAGGGTCCGCCCAACCACTGAGACGTCGGTGGATCCTAGTTACACGGACCTTGAAGGGTCGTGGCGGTGAGGGGGGAGGGTTGATCATGTCCCTACCTCCCACGCACCACCAGACACTAATCACGACTGCAGCCAGACCTTGTTCCTTACCCCAGCGACGACAATTAAGCTGGCAACACCGCGCCGTCCACTCGGTGGAAGCCCGTAACAAACCTAGCAATTTGATCAGCACCTGACGAAGCGCCGGAAAAATCGCGTTCCGAACGTTTAATCACGCCGCCCGATGCGATTGTTTTTTTTTTATCTTTCAATTCTTTTAATCACCCCAACCCTCCTCCCGTTCGAGTGAATAAGCCTGTGGAAAGCGTTGCAGATCACGTTTACAATTAATATGTAATCCGCTTTGCCGATAAGCACGGCGTGCCAATGTGATTTGCTCCTGCTTCGGTCCGTTTCTGTGGAACTAAACGAGTATATTTGACATGTACGTAGATACAGGCGGATTGATATAAGTATGTTCCAGAAGACAATATCGTAATATTGTATTTGTGTGAAACAGTGGTATTTTTGTATACGTTACTTGTGAGTTCATTATCGTCTTCCGAGAAAATTAGCCTAGCTCAGCTAGTTTTCCCATTATGGTATTACAAAGTCAACCCTGGAATGTTTTTAGTTCATACACCCCCTCCCCCGTAAACCAATCAACACAACGAAACGTTATAATTCACAGTTGAAGAACATATTACTGCGTAGGACTTTACGTATATAAAACCCATTCAAATATTTCTTTTGTATTTGTGAAAATTGTCTGAAATTTGGGATTTTTTTGGTATTTTTAGAATTTTTTTTAAATACAAAAATATTATGTATTTTGATTTTACATTCGTAAAGCCCTAGCCCGTGACATTTAATTTCACTGTGAATTATTTAGTTCAATTGTATTGATTGGTTTTCAGGTGGTGTATGAACTAAAAACATGCAAATGTAGACTTTGAAATGGTATTGTGGGAAAACTGGTTGAGCTAAATTTTTTTTGTAAGCAAATAATGTACTCCCAAGTTACGTCTACAAAACAAACACTGTTTCATATAAATATAAAATTACGATTTTTTTTTGTATTTAAAGTATTAAAAACGGCATTTGTACCTGTCGAGACGATATCGTGAAGATATTGAAGTGTGGAGAATGTTGTTTACAGTGATTGTTCACTGCAACCTGTGCAGTGAACACATCAACACACATGTACACAGATATTGCCTGTGCTCTCCTGGTACCCTGTCCCTTCAGCCGAAGCTTCGTGTGCATTTTTAACAACGGTGTCTCCTAGACAACTGCAATAAGAAGACCAATTTTGTTATAAAGCTTACATTATTCAATAAAACATCTTCTAATGTTCCAATTACCTGACGGTACAAATGTTGAATCCACTAAGAGGGTGGCAATATTGTTGATTTAGTAACGGTTGAAGGTATCAACCAGCATTTCATGTGAGTTTGAAGACCTTAATAATTTAAATCAATGTTTATAGTACTGTCATTTTACATAATTCGGGTATCGATATTTTAACAACATACTGTTTTAAAACTCGATATTCGAAGTCTCATTACTCCCTAATAAACCAAGGTACTAAGTGCCGTACATATTTTCTACTTTTTTTTTCATAAGGAAATACTTAAATGCGTCTGTATCTGTAGTTCAGGAACCCTTGTATATACTCACATACATACACACCCGGCGTACCACACATCATACAGCAACCAATCAAGCCAACTCCAGAGTTTCTAATTGTTACGATCAGCTTCCATGATGGTTCGGCAGCACGTAGTCTAATAGCGTATATGATGACGCGCACTGCACAGTGGGCCAGTTGACGTCACATGATGACATAGTGCCTGGTGCTTTTGATTGCAGTGGTTGAGCAGAAGGGCCGCGCCGTCCCGCGCGCATGTCCCCTGAGCGCTATCTTGTAACGATATACAGAGTGTTAATGCATGACGTTTAAAACATCCTGTAGCGAGATAGCCGACACTGGTACAAGAAATTTGATATAGACACATGGTGCCGCAATAGTCGGGAAACGCCTTGAAATTGGTGACCAAACATTGAACACATTGATACAAGTTTATCAAAATTACATGCGGGATATTCTCTGAGCTCTCTGGAATAGAGGTCTTATAATTAGACATAAAAGAGTTTAATTAAGTTATTGTTGTACTAGCTCACAAAACTTACAAATTTACACAAACAGCAATCAACTACTATAACTTTCACAGCACCCTTAATATGCACACAATTACTACTGCGCCACAGAAGCGTTAATTAATGTTGACAACTAAAGATCAACTATATTTACCATTAGCTAAATATTACAAATCACAATACAAATCTAGTCATTTATCAATTGAAAGTCTATCAAATAGTGACAATGTCCAATCTTAACAGTCTGAAGGGGCGATGGCCTACAATGTGATGCGCAGCACCTTCAGTGCACCACTGTTTTCACTCTTGAGGTCTACGGTTGGACTCCTCCTTTTGTCCGCCGAGCCGCAGCAGCAGTCCTCTTATTTCGCACAATACTGCTCCGAAGGTATATGCCTGCAGTCTCAAGTAGACTCTGACGTCACCAAGATATCCTCACCAGCTTCTCTCCATAAGCACCTTATTCTAGCACGACCAATAGCGAACTCTCCCCAAATTCTTTGGTTCGGGGATTATATACTCAGGCTAAACTCCAGGGATTCACCAAATTACAGGGGTCTAAAAATGTACATTACATCATGCTTGGGACGTGACTTGAGCCTCGTAGGCCGGTCTCGTATGATTAATTCGCAGTTGAAACAGATCTCTATGACGTATTTCGGCGTGACTCCAACCACGTAGCCGTCCGACTTGTGAATCATGAGCTAGTCCATAAGGCGTTTCAACTCAGCTTCCAGCCACCCAGCCCTCAGAAACACAGCATGTAACAAATATGATATCACAGATACCAATTATCGCTGCATTTGTGACTGCCAGGCGTAGCGTTCGTGTTGCATGAAACCAATGGACGACTTGAAAAGAGGCGGAGCTTCAGTCAGGTGTGGGATACAATTCCTATCTCCATGGATACCGTAGCCGAACATAACCTTCATTTAGCTGTTCGGCTTCACACGTCCCGGATGAGATGTATGTCAAGAAAATTGATTATTTGTTTGGAATTTGCCACTGTTTCAGGTAAACGTTAATCTTATGTATTTGCGTATCTTAACCATGCCATTGGAACTAATATTTTTACCCTTGCGTGCAAATCTATGAATGCGCAACGTTTTTGCTTTCTGCAACTACGAACTAACAAATTAGCATGTTTGTAAACAAGCTTTGTTTCCCACAGTATTTCCCCTGCGGTGTGACGTCAGGGGGCGTGTACTTCAAGTCGTGCATTAATTGTGTCCACTTAGCAGTGCTACCACCTGGCCCACGTGTGCTACTTCACATTAGTGTTAACAAACACTTGGCTGATGTGCAGGAAACGTATATAACCACTCTGTAGAAGACACAAGATTGCAACCCAGTAAACTGTGCACGTAAGCAGCACACGTGGGCCAGGTGGTAGCACTGCTAAGTGGACACAATTAAGGGCACTCGCAGATGCAGCTATGTGTGGCGTCTGTGATATCATATGTTCAACGTTTGGTCACAAATTATAAGGCGTTTCCCGACTATTGCGACCCCAAATGTCATATGTCATATTTCTTGTCTCAGTGTCGGCTATCCCTCTACCGGATGTTTAAACGTCATTCATCAACATCCCGTATAATACATGCTCGAACTATATTACAAAAATACTTACGTCACGTGATTTTGCAAGGTTATGTTGGTAGCAGTTTCCAGGGGGTTGCTATACCATATACTGCACAGGCAAACACTTGAAGTCAGTGTACAGTAGTTGAGCTATTGCTGTACCAATGTCATACACGAGTCATTGTTGCATTAAGGGGCCCGCCTCGTGGCACATGTGTTTGTGTGAGTGAGGTATGGTGCTAAGGGCGACGTCGCATTGGCCATACAACGGTGCGTCGCCTCTACGGTAAAGGCGTGCAGTCTTCGCGAAAAAACAAATTTCCTATGGGACTTAAGTGGTGACCCTATTGTTTTATTTACGAAATCACTTTTCTAAGTTACAGTGCACTACCCTTAAGTGGTTTCACATGTATTCGGCTAGTATATTTTCCGCTATAGCAGCCTGAAAACCCCGTTTTAACCCATTTTGACGTGCCCTAAAAGGGGATTTCTAATACGTGTGTTGTCTTGAAAGTACTTAAGGGCAGTCGTCTGAAGTGTGTGTTCTTTTCATAGAGAAACGGCGTGAACTCACGTGTATTATTTTCGGTGTAAAACTTTTTTCTTCAAACACGCTGCAGTGTGATTTTATGGCAACGAGGCGGGCCCCATAAATATTGTTTTCGCCATACGAGCCAAAATATTCTTCACTATTTATGAAGAGCAATCAAGATGAAATGATTTTTCGAATGACAAATATGTCGTGTTTATCTTTGTCTGTATTAATTGAAGAACAACATTTGGCAATAAAATGTGAACTTTAACAACATTGCGTTTTGAAACACAATTCTGTGAGTAACGATTTCGTCTACAGTTTGTACTTGGAAACTGTTGTGCTTGAAATGCGTGATACATTTATGCAAATTTTTGCCATTTATTTAACATGTTTATACAAATGTGTTCGTTTTGTTGCTATTATCAAGCAGCTGTGACGTACACGTGTGTAAATAAATACTGTGTGTGGCCGCGTTTTCAGGTTAGCTCGCTAGGTTTATCTCTTTAAGCGATTGTTTAGCTACATTATGCAAATATGAAACAGTGCTATTTTACTTGTGAAATGTAATACCCGCAAATTTCTTTCCCGTACCTGATGTCTCTTTACATGCGAATGCAGAACACGTAACATTTTTCTTTAAAATCTGTTCAATCAACTGTATCAAAAGCTGTTTGTTTTGGGCAACAATAACGCACTGTCAGCGCAGTACCTGCCTAAATCGTCGTCTTCAAGGACGTCCCAGCATTCAATCTCCTGTATACGTCTACCTCCACGCTTTTTCTTAGAAGGTTGCACTGTGGAATCCCCCCACCCGCCCCCGATGTTCTTTTCACAGCGCCGTTGTTTATTTCGTTTTGCAAGCGAGGTATGGAGGCGATATTGAAGCTGTCCTTTGAGTGTGCTGCAGTTCATTCTAATAACGCTTGGTTAAGGGACATTGAAAGGTTAGATGTCAAGCGAACAACTGGAATATTCAATCGTCCATAAAATATAAACTACCCATGATAATTCGTTGGGAATTTTTGGCCGAGAAGATATTATATTAGCGGACGTTTATTTATATAGCACTGAGCTGTAGTATGCTTTACTTGTGAGTAAAAATTAAAAACGATATTTCGAAAAAAAAAATGGAATGAAAACCACAAAATCAATAAAAATGGAAAACAGTAATTTTTATAATTTTTAGTACTACATTGACGTCTAGGATTTTATAGTAACCGAAATTCAAAAATATTTACTCTTTGATTTTAAAACAATTTTAACATCCGTAAACCTATCGCGCAGAGGTTTTTGGAGAGCAAAATTATTTTAAAATCAAAATGTGAACATTTTTGACATTCGGTTGTTATATAGAGTCCTGAATATTAACGTACTAAAAGTTACAAAAAATACTGATTTCCATTCATATGGGTGTCGTGGTTTCAATTTTTTTTCTAAATACCATTTTTAATTTTTTACTCGAAAGCAGTGCTTGCTACCATCCAGTGCTATAAAAATAAACTCCTGCTAATAGAATATCTATTCGGCAAAAAAATCCCTTCGAATAATGTTGAGTAGTTTATATTTTATCGGCGATGGAGTATTTCAGTCCTTCGCTCGACAGCTTACCTTTCCACACCCTTTAAGGCTGCCTGAGTAAGCGGCATCTTTTCTTGTTCTAGGAAGTTTAAATTAGGACTTAAGGCTCGGCATCAGTCGCAATATTGAATTATTTAAATTTTCGCTTTTACGAATTTCTGAAAAGAAAAATGTTAAATTTAAGATAGTAGCGTGAATTTGCCTTGCGCTACTGTTTAAACATCGCAGTTGAACGCTTACCGTGCAGCAAATGAAATAAATTGATTGTTTGACAGCGGACTAATTAAGTATTAAAAGTTCAAGTACATTGCTTTTGCTGTGACGCAAAGTAAGAAGAATTCACACTATAGTGACACAATGTTATTATTATTATTATTTTGGGAATTTCAAAAACTCTAAAATATAAACCAATCAAATAAAGTGACTTATGATAAGCATTAAGGGTGTTCAAGTAAGGAAAAGCTATAGCTTTATATTTGTTTGAAACAGTGTTAGCTTTATAGAGTTACATGGGGGTACATAATCCTCTTACAATAAAAAAAAACATATCTCAGTCAGTTTTCCCAAAATAGTCTTTCAGAATCACCAGTTGCACATTTTTATTCTTATAAGCCGAAAAATCAATGGACATAAATAAAATGCGAGATTCACACTGAAACTACATGCTACGGGATACTGCTTGACTTGTTTTAAAATTCATTACAAAATAATTTTGATTTTAAAAATATTTCAGAAATTTTGAATTTTTTGCTTTTTTCATAGATTTTTTAATTGAAAATTATTTTGTAATGTATTTTAAAAGATGTCACATGAAGTTTCAGTGTGAGTTTTTTAATTTATTTATGTTAATTACTTTTGCGTCTTATAAGAACTAAAAACGTGCAAATTTTGATAGCAAAAAATAATTTCGTTTCATTCTGGCTTATTTTGACAACAAAACATGCGATTTTTCAGCGGCAAAAATCTAAAAATCCATTAGGTGTACTGTAACAGAAAAATTGAGCTGCAGACGATGATATATAAGTCTTAAATAGGTTAGATGAATATTTTATATATGTATTTATTAGCGTTAAAAAACATTAACAGTTGCAAAACTGAAGAGCGAGGCCGTAAAGGAAGTTATCAGTAATTGTTATCTTACATATTTTCAGCTAAGCAGTTCCCAACTATTTGCCACCTACATTATGGTTCAGAGTTTCATAAACGGGGTATACATTTTCAAAAGACGTTTGGATTGCTCACAGTTTTATAAACATATCTAAATCTTTAACTGAAGAACAAACTTTTCTATATTAACTAATTATATATTTGATGTTTGTGAGTTACACACTTATACATAATCAGTTTTAATAGTAAAACTACCTAGGCGATTTAAAAATCAGGCGAACACTTTTATTTCCATTCAAAACTTGACATACATTCATCGTTGTTGGATGATGACAAACGAATAACAATGTTCACTTATTTAATAGTGATAACCAAAATTAGGCAGTTAAATTAACGTATAACAAGAAACCAATTTAATTTTAATTTGTACTGCACCATATCAGTGTTTTTCGTTTTCCTGTAAAACTGGGTAAGGTAGGTTTGTCTAGTTTTGCAAGTAGGCTATACTCCTCAACTCTGAAGATATAACACTTAATTTATGATAAAGATTTATGAAGTTATGTGAAATAAAACTTCACAGAGGGTCTAAGCACTAGTAAGTAAACGAATTGTCACTCGCCATCTGAACGAAAGGTTGAATTTCAATTATTTTTAAATTTGTGAACGTTAAAAGCACACAATTTAATTCAATGGTGTTGTGGCAAACAGGAGAATAGTGTCGAATTATGTCATGGTTCCTACCAAGTTTAATGTTTTCGATCGCTAAAATGAATAACGTATTTAATTTCCTACGCAGTGAAGTGTCTATTTTTAAATTAATTCTAATATTCACTAAGTTTACGAACTGAGTATGTTAAATTAATGCTAGCAAAATTCCGCCTTGACTGGAAGAAGAACACCATTTGGTTTGTTGCAAACTTCAGTATCGCGAAAGGGGTAGGTAAATTCACTCGGACTTCAGTTCTATCGTTAAATATGTATTACAATTATAGCTTCTAATGTATACGTTGCGTAGCTATTTGTTGGTACATTTTAGTATGTATGTACTGCTGATCATATAAATACGTTTTCATATTATGTTTTCATTGTGGAAGGAAACAAAAAAACGCTATCAAAACTTTCCAATAAGTTTGACTGATCTGAAATTTTAAAACGTACTCATTAGTTGAACAAAAATGTTTTGTTCAGACATTATAGGCTTTGGTGATAAACGTAAGAGTGAATTATAACTGCAGTAAAAATAATTATGCGAACGGGCATTACCTGTTTTAATTACGACCCTTCGTGTAGCTGATTAATGACTAATTTAACGAAGTTTTAAATTGATAACGTATTGGGGATCAACGCTTATTATTTTCGTCTGGCGGCGCGCTCTGAGCATATTACAGAGCACCTCGTATATTACTGATTCTGTCGTGCAACTAATCTGCCGCGAAACAAAGTGCACTGAATAATTATTACTATTGTTCCATATTCCCCATGCTGTCGCCAAATACTAGCGTCATGAATATTATAATTAAGTTCAACTTTGTTCCGTTGTTTGCCCGTGCGACATAAATAAAGCACAAAGTATAGGCAAGAGCTAACATTGTTTGAAGTATTGCGTCTCTATGCGAAATTTGTAAACAACAATTTTACGAAGCAATGCGTGTTGTCAGGTGTCGGTATTTCAACAGAACTGATAATTAACTTTTGGCCGGTTCAAATGTGTAGTTTACTAGTAGTATACCAAGAGAACAATTTTAAAAAAAGTATTATAATTACTATCATAAATGCGCAATACCTCAAACTGCGACGTCATTAATGCTTAAGCTCTTTGAAATGAGGGCGATATAAATAATTAAAGTATATTCTTTGAAAATGAAATATTGTTGGGTAAAGTGTGTAAATTAGTTATAAATATTTGACGCAAGTATTATAAATTATCAAATAAATATTTACTGACGGTTATTCTACGTAGTCTAAATTGAAACTTTACCTACGCAGGAGGCCATGAATAACATAAAATAAGTACAGTATTTTGTCTATTCATGTAATTTTGCACTTATATTTAGTACTTGACTTGGGTAACAAGAGAGCGCATATGTTGTTGTAAGGATAGGGGCAATTTCTGATGCAGTGGTTAGTGTTCTCGCCTCCCATTACGTGTCTGACCCCGGGTGGGGTCGGTTCCATGATTTTCACACGTGGGAATCATGCGGAAGATGTTGCTGCCCGGCGGGTTTTCTCGGAGCTCTCCCGTTTGCCCCAGCCTTCTCATTCCGGCGCTGCTCCACCGTAGGACCTCATCTCATGTCATCATCCAGGGCCAGCAGGTGCCTACGAGCTCCCAAGTAGTGAATCTGCATCCTGGTTGCGTTGCCCTGTCCCTCGGGTATCATCATACGTCATTTGTTATATAATGAAGGTTCATCAAAAGCAGAAAGCATTATTTCACATACCATTCCTGAAAAATTCATACGCTTATTCAGTCGTAAAATACCTCCTTGCAACATATTACCATCTTATAACGACTAATCCATCACCGCGCAGTCTGTCGCACAGGAACGTTTAAAATGTAGCATTTTGGAATAAATCATGACAGAAATAAAATTCAATTTCTCTCACATTTGTGTGCTACTGGATCGATGTTAGCTACATTTTATACTTAAAAGACTTATAATTAAGTTTTTTTTGGGTTTAGCAACGCTAATCTTTTTAAACTGTCTGTGTGTGTATATATATATATTTTTTTTTTTTCGAGAACTTTGTAACTTTCTACAGGATTTCGGCAGTTTATCGTACGACCTTAAACGTAAGCAATGTTTATTGTCGTGTGTCCACCATGCTATAAGACGCCATGACAAGAACAAATACAAGCCATATTTTGACACTTACAAGACCGATTACAAAAACTTTTCGTTATTTGTACTCAAGTGAGTAAAATATACTTTCTAGTTATCCTGGAAACTTACTACTCTTACTACTCTGAATGTAGGTTATGTAATGTTCAATTTGAGGCTAGGATGTATATTTTAAGAATGTCACATCAAATATTTCCGCAATACATACAAAAATTGTTGCTGTACATGCAAAACAAATCATCACGCGATACTCTTTCATGTGACGTGTGATATGTAGTCTAATCACATTCATTGACACGGTGCGATTAGAGATCTCTGATACGAGGTGTAGGTCAGACAGAGCGGGCAGCCTGCTTCGATTTAAATTAAGTGTGTTTGAAATATAAACCACCTGGCTTTCATGACACCTAGTGCATGCGAGCAGGTTGTAGCTTGAGGAATTATAAGCGACACATTTTATTTAATCGTATAGTTTTTAAGGCCACGGATCCATATCTATGATATTTTAGTAAGTTTAATTTTTTATTAATAAAAGTGAACAGGTATCGCTAAACCATAAACGTATAAATGTTGGAAATTGCTTATACGATGTAGCTTAATTTTATTTTTCAGAAAGTGTATTTTTTAAAATTCTGGTTCAATATTGAATTTAAGAAAATTTAGAAACTTAAATTATGTTAAAAACAAGGCTACGTGGTACAAACAGTGTTCAACATTTCTATGTAATGATTTTGCGATATCTGCTCCCTTTCTGGATTTAAATATGCTGACTACATTCGCAAAATCAGAATAAATAGGAACCAATGACCTTAACATGTTGTAGTGTTATTCTCTTTAAGGGGAGTAAAAATCTGAAATTTATATTTGTATGAAATAGTGTTAGTTTTAAAGACGTTTCTTGTGAGTATGTATACCTCGTACAAAAAATCATCATAGCCAGTTCTCCCATAATGGCATTTCAAAATCAAAACTTCCATGATATTAGTTCATGCACCCCCCGAAAACCGATGAACATAATAAAGTGAAATAATTTTACAGTGAAACTACATGTCTTAGACTGTGTATATATAGTCTAAGACATGTAGTTTCACTGTAAAATTATTTCACTTCATATTTCTATAATATAAAAATGAATCGCGAAATGTGTTGGTAAGCGCATAACTCAACAACACCTGGACCAATTTGGCCAATTCTTTTTTTTTAAATGTTCGTTGAACTTCAAAGATGGTTTATACGGCGAGAAAAATCCGAATAATTGCCGAAAAAAAAACCAGTAGAGTCAATTTGAGCTTTATTGCTATTGTTGTTTAAACAATGTAGGTATGTTCCTGTGATCGAGGCCTTAAGCATTCACTCAGGTATTGTATAAAGTTTGGGGTGTGGTAGGGGTGGGGTTACGGGTTCGTATCCCGTGCAAGACTTTGCGATGGGAATTACATGACATCATACAAGCGTATTGCGCGCGCTCTTTACACTGTTATTGAGTACGCTAGCTGTTAAATGCCGGGCAGCTGTTTTGCGGTGGAAGCCGCAGCCGGGCAGCTGTTTTATAGAGAAATAAAGATGAATTAAAAAAAGTAAGCTTAGCGCAGTGGACTGGACAAATCTGTTTGTATTTGATGTTTCAAAGATAAACAGTGAACATAGTATAATATAGAATATAGTATCACCATCAATTAACACGTAACTAAAAGTTAGTTACTCTTTTCTTAGTACACGCGGGCGAAGCCGCAACGGGACAGCTAGTGTGTATATATATATAGTCTAAGACATGTAGTTTCACAGTAAAATAATTTCACTTCATTATATATTTTTTTTTCTGTAATTTTAGCGCTTCTTTTTTTTCTTTCTTTATTTTTTTTTGTTCGTGCAGAGGGGGGGGGGGGTTCTATGAGCTTCAAGCCATAGCCCGTGACACGTACTTTCAATGTTAATTATCTTATTATTTCATTTTAATTGATTTTCGGGTGTTGTATGAAGTAAAAACATTAAAAATTTTGACTTTGAAATGATATTATGGGAAAACTGGATGAGCCAATTCTTTTCTGTAAATTTGAAACGAACTTCCAAGTAACGTGTACAAAAGTAACAGTATTTCATACAAACATAAAATTATGATTATTTCCCTGCGTGGTAGGAGCTCAGAAGCAACGATGGTTATATGGGTGACCTTGTAGCGCGCATTAACTGCCAAATCGCCACAACGAAGTCAAGAACTGAAATAGTTAGTACCACTCCCGCCGATTCACTTTTATTATGGAACTGGAGTTGACCTAATAATTTAAGGCCTTGTTACCTAGTTTTGCAGTGATTTCGAAAATAATTTTTTCGTTGCTACCTAATACTCATATCAAAATTTCGCTCCACAGTTTTGACGCTTATATGATATAATTTGTAGCTGCATTTTTTTTTTTAGATATATACTGAACGGTTTTTTTAGATTTCATCACCAAAAGTACCACGTTTTTTGTCGTGAAAATAAGCAAAAATGAAGCAATTTTTTTTCCGCTAACGAATATTACATTATTTTGAAAAAACGCATCTACACTATTGTGCATCGTGTGACTGCACATTGACTCGCATTTATCAAAGCTTTTGGTTAACAAATATTGGAGTTATTGTCACCAGTACGAAAACTCGGGAAAAAGCCCTTAATTGGTGGAAAGTCTGGAGCAAAGTTCAGTGCTCTTTTCTATCTGGGCATCACGAACATCCGGTTAGTACATAGCACGGCTAAGTTTAATTTTACTACAGGTTAGAAAGAAAATGTGTTTTCTTATGAGAGAACTTGGCACAGGGAAAACTTCTGCCACTAGTTTCGCTGCTATCGCTAAGGGACCAGAAAATACAGAACTGTAGTAAAATTACATTTAAATAGGCTTGGAAATAACAGAAGTAATTTAACTTAATTTTAATGTGAAAAAGAAACCAATTTCACGTTTTAAATGAACAATTCTGTGCTATTTAAAAATCCGGACAGCTCTGTGATTTGTCAGTTTGCACCCCTTAGCGATACCAGCGCTCAAGTGGCAGAAATTTTCCCTGTGACAAACTTATAACATTGATCTTTCTAACCTGTAGTAGAACTAACCTTAGTACATCAGTCATAACGTTATGATTTTAACTGTGTTGGATGATTTCGAAACATTATTATTGATGATATCTGTGACTTTAACATTAACAGTCCTTCCTTGTCCGAAGGTCGTTCCTTTGTAGACATCAACACAATGGGTACATGTGAAATAGTTTCGTGTTATAAACATATTAAAAAAAGAGGAGAGGATTCACGCAAATTTTGAACGATTTTAATTATTTTTATATTTGTGCGAGATATGGTTTGTGTTGTTAGCAAGTATCGTGACAGTTACTTACAGCAATTACATTTTTCTCTACCGTTCACATTTTTGTGTAATGGTGCGTCATTGTCAGAATTTAGCATAAAACGGTTTTATTCAAGAAACGAAAACCAACTGACTTACAGAAATGAAGAAATTCATAGTGAAGAACAGTATCGCGGGATACGTCAAGGTTATGTGCAAAAAACCAGCATTGAAAATGTTCGTACTGCGATCTAGCGTGAGAAAAAGAGCGCAAAGGATATATTACCATACTCTTATAAAATAATTGTTATTTACAATGAAAAACTATCCTTCCACTTGACACTTAAGAAACTACGCTGTGGACAGACAAGTAGGGGTTCTCTTGATTTTGTATGAAAACAAAGATGTCTTCCCGCAGAGTGGGCGAGAGGGTGCAACGTGAGAGCATCGTCGCTCAATCTGGCTCACTCTTCCTTTCGTGCACTCTCCCTCGAATCTGTGACAGCAGAGAGTACACTCTGTGACGTTAAGGATGTTCTAGTGCGGTTAAATAATAATTTTCAATTTTGATGAAATATTGTTAGTTTCGTAGACGATACTTGTAAGTACATGTCACTCTTACGAAACCATTTTAGCTCTCATAGAGTTCTCATAACGGGGTTTCAAAATCACAATTTGCTTGTTACGCTGCCATGCAAATAGTGAAATCTAACTGACCTACATAAACAAAATAATTCGCTGTGAACTTACATCCCATGAGCTATGCCAAAAAACATTAAAAAAACCGACGTGATATACTGAATTTAAACAAATCGTAAATGGAAACTTGCAAATCAAGAAATTTTTTAAATACAGAAACAGTTGGCGGGATTTATTTTGCAAATATTGTATTGCGTAGCCCATAGTATGCTATTTCACTGTGAATTATTTCACTTACGTAAGTCAATTGGTTTTCACTATTTGCATGGCAGCAGAACACGCAAATTTTGACTTTGACGCCCCGTTATGAGAAAACTACGCCAGCTAAAATTGTTTCGTAAGAGTAAAATGTACTCACAATAATCGTCCACAAAACTAGCAATATTTCATATAAATATAAAATTATGACTTTATTGCACTTGAACACCCTTAAGAGGATGCGAGAGAGTGCCCCCTGGGCTATTTGAGACACAGCCTAAGGTTATTGTCTAACCCAAGACGGCATGCAGAACAACGTTAAAATTTTACTGCTAAAGTCTAACCCACTAATTCGTATAGTCCTATGATCAGATTTGCCCGGCAAGCAGGCTCGTTTTACGGTATTCAAAGAATAACATTTTTCCTTCGAAAAAAAAACCTAGGGTAGTTTTGAGAGGTGCCAGTCACCAAGCTTGTAGGTTATAATTCCACGCAGAATAACATTCTCGTGTCCCGGTGTTTTTATTCGAAATATTTCAGGCCGGAACGCGAGAGCAACGCTCTTGTCACCAAACCACAGTCGCCAGTGAATTCTAGATCATACGACTGCCAATTTAGCTAAGCAAACATTCCTCAGAGAGAAACGAGAATGTGTTTCTGTTCCTACGACCCAAACATCCATTGAGCGTGTATTTATGTTGGACTTTGGACAGTATTCGCAATTTATATAAACGGTTGATATTCGGTTAGCTTGGAACTGCTTCGTTACTCTTTTTACCAGTGGTACAAGTATAACTTGCACAGTTTATTCACAGAGAACAAGGCGACTTAATTAAATTGCCATAGTAGATATAGTATAAATGTCTAAAATTTGACTGCAATAAAATACTTTTTAAACACAATCGATAAGCTGCGATTTAGTATTTGAATAATAAATATGATTATTCTTATGTTTAAGACGTTAAATATTTTCATCCACCGTAGAATGTATTGTATATTATACAATTCTTACATATCAATTATTTCGGTTGTAAAGTGTCTTCTGTAATTTTTTGCAATACAGTAGAAATGAAAAATTTTGCTTCTTCGTCAACGTAGGCATAATTTAGAGGCGACAATTAGCAGATTCTAAGAACGTCAAAAACATGTGAATAAGTATATTAATACCGGTGAATGATAAATACTTGTATTGGGCTTTGTTTAGATCAAACTTTTCCAGTTTAAAAAAATTGTTTTACTACCAATTTAATAAATTCATTTTCCGTTCCCATCGAAAATTTCAAAAACAACAATACCTTAGTTTATCAAAGGAATTTGAAAGTAAAGTTTAGAAAATAGTTTTAAAATCACTTTATACATATGTGCTTCATCTTTGGTACGTATTTATGAGTTCTGTTATTTCGCGTTTTCTGAATTATTACAAACAATATTTTTTTGTCAATATAATGCAGTCTTATATTATTTACGGACATTTTTAAGAACACACATTACATAAATAACAATTTGATATTTAATACTCTTATAAAAATAACTCTGTATCTTATTCGTAAAGTAGCAATCACCTAATATTTACACTGTCAATTCACACGACATATCTACTCTTTCTTAGCAATTTATTATAGCTGCGACAAAGAAAATCGGGTTTTTTTTTCCTTGATCCATTGCAACATAGCTTTGATATTTTTTTTTTTAATTAGGTGATATGTAACATAAACAGATAAACTATATATTGATACTGATTTTACCATAAATCTGAGAGTTAAATTATTTGCAGTTTCACGTTAAAATAGTTTTGTTTTAGATTTAAAACGTCTTATCTACTCTCGAATCAACTGATATAAAAAAATACTTATAATAAGCTACATTTTCGAGAAGTTGTGTTTATATACGTATACATGTGAGTGAATGAATGAGTGAGAAACAGTGTTTCCTAATTTATTTATTTTTTGTGTAATTTTTGTTTTTATGCATGATTGTTTATATGCATGTGAGTGAACGAGTAGGTGAAATTGTGAGCTAATTTGTTTATTTTTTGTATAGAGTTAAGGTAAATTCTAATAATTTTAAACGTAATAATTATTTATGAAATTTCTGCACTGTGAAACAGTATTCGTTAGGAGTCCACTGTAAGAAAAAGCGACTCAGTCTTAAAGGCGTCGCCTACCCGCGCGTGAGAGGCTCAAAAGCGACGGAGCAGTAAGGTCGACCTTGAAGCGCACATCAAATGCCAAGTCACCTCAACGAGCCAAGCGCTGAACTACCGTGCAAGCTTCCCGCCGAACAGTTTTTATTATTGGACATTAATCGCTGACCATATAATTTTATTAGTGGAAAGTCTGCAACTAAATTCAGTGCAGGTCGCAACCTGAGTTTCACACACATCCGGTTAGGACATTAGGAAGTACGGAAGAGTGAAAAGGCCGTTCGCGCCTCTGAAGACGTAAATAAATAAATTAATAAAATAAAAAAATATATATTTTGGGTTTTATGTTCATTTTGATGTTTTGTATGAGAACTTTAAATTAAACGTAGTTTTATGAAGATATATTTTAAATAGTAAACAAAAAACGCCAAACAAAAGGTCTTTTAAGATACCACAACTTCCAGATTTGTATTAATTTATATAAAACAGTTGAATATTAAAGACTAACTACATGCAAGGTACGTTTAGTTTAATGAACTACGCTTCTAGTCACTTAGGATATTGAAGTAATTAAGACATACAGCCCGAGGCTGACGCGAACTACAGAAGAGGGTCGCAGTAGCTATATTCCCTGCAGGATCGGACCCTGGAGCTCTGCGTGTGGTAATCGTGTCGGACGATGCCGCTGGTCGGCGGGTTTTTTTTTATCGGCGATCTCACGTTTCTTCCGCCCTTTCATTCCATTGCTGCTCCATACTCACATAATATCACCCTCCTCCCTTTCACTAGCGCGTAAGACGGAAATATTGACTGCTTACCAAAGTTTCGTCACTTCATTTACGGCGCACAATGTAACGTGTGCTACTGCCTGATATTTATGTAATATTTATTTTAATGTATTTTCTTATTTTGTCAAAGTAATTTTTGCCACTAATTGTTATTGTTAAATAGGTTCATTATTTTAGAGCCATGATTTAAGGTTAACAACTATTTAATAAGTTATATATTTTTTTAATTGTGAATACTTCTATGTTAATAATTTTTACAAACATGTGTTTACATGTTTCAAGCCAGACCTTATTACGATGTACTCTATGGCATCGCTCAGGTTGCCATGGTTGCAGCGACGCAAGCAGCATTATTTATTGAAAACTAATTTTTCTGATTCGTTAATTTTAATTTAGAGATTTTTTTTTACAAGCAATAAGAATACATGTAGCATGGGTGCTAGGACTTTTGCTTTTTCGGCGTAGGTAAGCGTACGTGGGGAGTCCACGCACGCCTAAGGAATTTTAAATATTATAATTGCCGAGAGCGTTTTATCGTCCAGATCGCCTTTAGGGTGAAGACGGGCCTATGGGCGAAGCTCTTGAAGAAAAGAAGAGGGTCTGGACGCGGTATACGCAGAAATATGTAATATTTTAGACGCCCGCGAACAGATAAGGATGGTGCCAATGGACTTGAGTTCGCACCGACCCGATGGTCATAAGGGAAGATTGCTTCGGCTACAGTGAAGTTGAAGTCACGTGTACTATGGTACATAAATACGTCGGGAACTTCGAGGACACTGAGACGTCAGCAGGCTACTTAAATTTATATCCCAGCTAAGTCTGCATTTTTAGTATTAATACTGAGCATTTTAGTAATTTTTCTAAACACCAAAACATAATAGTTCAACTAAAAATAAAACAAAGGACTACATCATACTATACCCACGGCGAACCTGTATTTTAAAGAACTTATCTCTCCAAAGGCTGTAAAAACATTTGTTTCAAATTTAAAGACATTTTTTTTTTTTTTTTTTTTTTTTTTTTTTTTTTTTTTTTTTTTTTTTTTTTTTTTTTTTTTTTTTTTTTTTTTTTTTTTTTTTTTTTTTTTAGGCTGGCTATCAAGAATAGTAAAATTTAGTAGTATTTTAATTCGAACATTTCTGGCAATCCAAAGAGTATTTATTTCAACAAAGTAATGTTTCTAGTGGCATATTATTATTTTTTATTCTAATATGTTCATTTTTTAGGTCTATTAAAATGTCTTTTAGTACCTCCATACTGTTATGCTATTATATATGGTGTCTAAACAAAGGTTTATGTAGTGGTGTAGAATAGATAGTGTTTTGGTTTCTGAGGGCCAACTGATAGAGTAAGTTCCTATGGTAAGTGCCTGTAAGTTACGTCACCTGCAACTCACTTTTAGCTACATACCTCAGCTGACGCTAATAGCATACACTATTCTCTACTCTACCTGATATTACACTACAACAAGTGCTGCATGTCGACGACCCAGTTCATGCTGCTAGTGTGGTGGACACTGGCAACTGAATGGAAGTCTGCACTATGTGTGTGTGTGTGTGTGTGTGTGGCAAGTCGTGTTGGATTGTTTGGCTGCAGAGATGTCGAGTTATTTAGCCACGGCTCGTCAGCTCGGGAATTCAACATCCGCCACGTTTTAAAATAATCCCAATAATAATAACATAATAATAATAATAATAATAAAACCTCTTTAGTGGTACCGTCGGGAAGATAAAGCTATTGTTCTCTCATGTAACGCTTTTAAGCACAGTAATTAAGCTTTATTAATCTTTAAGATCAGTGCTCGGGACATACGAAGAATTACTTTTGTATTATTACCAGCTTTCTCAAAATTTAAATAAAATAAATTACTCAAGAAATTGAAACAATAACGTTTAATATTTACAGAAAAAGTGCAAATAAAACACACAGAAAAAAACACATACAGAATGTTAACCATTCACACATTCACATATTAATAGTAACCGAAGTAATCAACGAAATAATATTTAAATAAGTTTACGTATTACGTTAACATTTGCAAAAAAATACTTCAGTCCTTTTAAATTATTTCACAAATATATGATCTTAACATAAAAATTGTAACAAATAATCAAAATATAATAATTTCTAATTGTATTTGAAATTACCGCTTGTTACTTCCGACAAAAATATACTTTTGAAAATTAATGAATTTTATAATTTAAATTAAATTTTCCTGAGATAAATATAAGCATTTCTTGTTAGTCTGCTTAGAAAATACGTAGGATGGAGTTTCCAGTCGGAACGTTACGCCAAAGCTTGCCAACGTTTTTGTACCATGTTACCTGCAGTGGTTGTTCATTTTTTAAAATTATTCTTAAATAGAAGCTTTAAAAAGTAAACACACTGTCGCAATATACATAATTTTTATAATCATTAATTTATGTTTTTTGTGATACTTGTGCAATACGTTCCATTATGTACACAAAACAAGACCACATCAATTAGAATAAAGCCTTTTATTAAACACCAATTTAACAATAACCGCATAAACCTAATGTTAGTACCAATGCCGACGCCTGGCTACAGCCAACCCTACCTCTAACTCGCTGACCTACAAGTCAGTTTATTTGAAGTCGTACATTGTGTTATAAATGATGTTGCAAAATCCCATGTCAATATTCTAAGGAAACAATCCTCACGTTTAGAGGAATATAGGTTCAAAAACGCACCGTTACTGTGCTACAGTTGGCAATACATGACGTATGGTTGATAGCGCGCGGGTAGGATCATGTTGCTGTGGGGCAACATTACAGCAGTACATAACATGTTACTATGCCACACACTACGCCACTAACACACAGACAGTAGGAACAACTGTGACACAGCAACATGATCCTGCCAGCGCGCTACCAACCATACGTCATGTATTGCCAACTGTAGCGCAGAAACAGTGCGTTTTTGGACCTATGTTCACATAAAACTTTTTGTTCCTCTACACATGAGGATTGTTTCTCTAGAATATTGACATGGAATTTTGCAACATCCTGTATACAGGAGCCTACAGTATACAAAGCAGGCCGCACGAATTCTGGGTTAAACTGGAGACTAACATGTTAGTGGCAAAATGTTGTACGACATTATACGTTCACAATGTGGCAACACTGCACGGAGAAAGATCCTTCCTGCGCTCCACGTCCAGGCATTATTTTAGGTTTGTTACGTCAAGTAAACTTAGAATCATGTTTGAACTGGTCAGGATTTGAACCTGCACCAATAATATACAGGGCAGAACAGTTGTAGTAAGATATGTAAGATCTCGGTGGAGTGCAAGAGTGGACTACCTACAGTGATATGTTACCACATTGTGCGTGTGAAATGTCTTCGTACAAAATGTTCTCACTTTCATCTCCGTCTTCAGTTTAGCGCAGTGTTCGGGTGGTGTGCCTATTGTTGATTTATTTCTGGACGCCCTGTATATAGCAAGTTAATATGTGAATCTTAAGAGTGCATTGTAGAAAAAATAATGAACGCTAATAACATCAATTGATTTCTACGCTTCTTTCAAAACCAACATGGATAAAATACAATATGACAATCCTACTGTAGATAATGGTATTTGCCAACTTTATGGATAAATATTTATCCAGAATGACTAATTCGTTACGCGTGATCTCTTGCGCCGCAGTTAAATGCACGAGGTTCCGGCGTTAGAGATCCTGCCTCAGAAGTTCCTAACACTGGAAACAATTTTATTTAAACACTTAGCTGAAACTATTGTCCAGGATTAATATTGTTTATCTCTCGCAAATTGTATTCAAGTAACATACAGTTAGAGATTAATGCTTTTAGCGTTGAATTATGTACCACGTCCTCTTAATGTCGTAAGAGGTATTGATCCCTACCATCTTGTATTTATCTGTTTCTTCTAGAAAACTTCTTTTCCAGTCAATGTATCAAAATTTTTGTCTCTACGGGGCATAGATACAAACTTAATCGGTTTTTAGAAACTGCTGGAGCCATAACAGTATATTCATTATTTTGCAACGGGAAGCAGCTGAAAAGGAAAAATTGCTTTATTTACGGGAGCGACTACAGAGGCCGCAATATTATCAGAAACAATGCCACATGGATTCCAAAAAGTGAATGAAACAATAAACTATGCCTTGTCAGCGTGAAAAGTGTAAAACAATGTGTCTGTTCCCTTATTTATACGAAAACTGTGAAACCGATCTGACAGGGATCAATCGCCCTTAACCACTGTTTCTTATCCTAGACATATACTAGGTTTTCTGGGACGGGAGCTGATGTTGTGCTTGCCTATGGCATTTCACAAAATAACAACTTTCCTACGTAGATTTTGCATGCAATAGCTCGTAAAAGATCATACTTATGTTTTTTACTGCCGTGGCAATCAAATATTTACCGCAAACAGCCCGGGCGGAAGTACACAGACAGCTTCCGGTACTCGTTATCAGATTATCAATATGCGCATAAAAGATCGTTGTGATAACACTGAAGTTGTACTGTCTGCCGCATGGAAGCGCTCGGTTAGTAAATTCCAACACAGAGCGTTAGTCTAGTCCGATAATATCAAATAAATAAACGTCAGCATATATTCATGGGTAAGATCATTTAAGGGGCATGGGAAGATACGACGTCGAGCGGACGTTGGAACACTCAACCCTCAATAAAATCTGACCTACACATCAAAATTTGATGAGAATTTTTGGCCGAGTATATGACAATTTACTTATATAGCACTACGTGACAGTATGCTTTACTTTCGAGTAAAATTAAAAAAAAAAAAAAAAACCAGTTTTTAGGAAAATAAGAGCTTGAAACCACAAAATCTACACAATTGAAAAACTCTATTTTTTTTTTATAATTTTTGATAGTCTAATATCTGGGCCTCTATAATAACCGAATTTGAAATATACTCGCGTTTTGATTTGAAAGTAATTTTACTATCCAAAAATCTCTGCATGAGATGTTTACGGATGACAGATTTCCATTTTAGTAGATTTTGTGGTTGAAGCCCTCAGTTTTTTTAAACCATATTTATTTATTTTTATGTGAAACTAAAGCACACTACCGAATAGTGCTACAGAAATAAACGCCCGCTTATAAAATTCCTACACGGCAAAAAGATCTCATCGCATTTTGATGAGTGGTTCATATTTGATTGACGATTGAGTGTTCCATCGTCCACTCGTCGCCGAAGCTTTACCAACCCCTTAATCAAGCACTACACAAACTTAGGGCCAAGAATATTCCTAGTAACTCTTGTAACACGATAGATTTGAAACAACAGCTCGCCTTATTTTCTTAATCCACTGGGTCACTGTCACGGTCGTAGAAGAACAGGTCTGGACACTCGCCTGGATATTTGACCCCCTTGTTGTTTGGCTGTAGTTCACCAAGTTACCGAGAATATTGTGTTTTATTGGCGCTGATGTTACGGCGGTCGGACTAAACTCCGCCCACTTCCTTTCCGCTAAGATAAACAATTTATCAGAACGTATTTTTTATAAATTTATTAAATACTTTCTTCGCTCACAAATTTAAGAAAAGGCTCCAGCAATCTTTATTTACTTTATAAATTTAACAATGGAAAAAAGTGGACGGAGTTTGAGTCCGACCGCCCGGAAAACAGCGCCAAAAAGTACGACATTCTCGGTAACTTCACTAACTACAGCCAAACAACAAGAGGGTCAAGCAAAATACATTGTTAGATAGGCGAGTGTCCAGACCTGTTCTTCTACGACCGTGGTCACTGTTTAATAAATGCCGCGAACAAACCTGGACAAACAATAATCTTGCAAGGAAACATGGAGCGAATATATTGCTTAGGGACTTCTTATTTTCATGGGAAAATTTTTTTCAACAGTTTGTTTCACTGCCTTATGTGCCCACGTGCAGGTATGCTTTGTGGTCAGTGATTGGATGTTTTATAACCTGCTAATCACAGATGTGGAATGTCGCTGCAACCTTGTTCTGACTGACACAGTCAAATAAGAAATAAATAAGAATAAAAAGAGTTGTTAATAACCAACAGGTGGGTGCAAACATATTTTCGTGCAAACTACCGGCCCGTATACTCCCAGCGGGTATGTTCTCTAATTCACCTCTCTCATAAATATCGTCACTTGTGACTGACTTTCCGGAGCGACAGCAACATTTTTTTTTTTTCACAAAGGAGAACGTTACAAACGTTTGTTGCTAATTTGCGGTAAAACATAATTGAGGCTATAGGAAAAATAATATTAATACCCACATTTTTCAAGTTAATATATTTGCATTAAAAAATGTTTTCTATCGGTGCCATTATTTTTGTATAACTGTAATTACATTTTGAACACAAAAATTGTAGAAAATAGACACAGATTAACAATATAAATTTGCTCTAAAGGGTTTAAATGGAAACATTTTTTTTTTTTCATAAATTGACTACACCCTTTAACTAACTGTTTGCTTAGCAACATAGGTAATTTTAGTGATTTAATTGAGCAAACATTATTATTGCGTAAATCAATTTTGTTTTCGGTAACGCAAGCGTGATTTAAATAAATCATAAAGTAATGAGTATATTCTATATACATCTGCTACAATTGGACAACAGTGTCAATCCAGACGTTGTGTTTGCAATAACTGCTCATATTAATCACAGGAAGGCTGCCTTTATTAATGAATAGTTCCTGTAGTGTATGGAAACCGTAAAATACACAGAAGCTAGCCGTTTCTACTTCTTATGTTAACCGCGGCATCAGGGGCGTCATTTCAAATTTTTCTTGGGGGGGGGGGGGCGAAAGGGGGTTTGGCAAGATTTTTTTTGGTGACCGTGACCTTGTTGCATATTTTTATTAATTAAGCATGTATAAATTAGGAACTTTAATAATAAAACTTCAGTTTTATGTGCTTAAGTTAGCATTATTTAAATAATAAAATACAAAAAATGTATTTTATACATTAAAAATTCTAAATCCAGGGTGGGGGCGGCGTTTTCCCCCCTCTGAACCCCCAAATAACGCCCCTGCGCTGCATACTGCGTTGGTAAACCTAGGCTTACGTTCACTGTAATTTTTTTTTTTACCTCAGTCAAATTTGCCGCTGCCAGCCGAGTGAATCCGTCTGTTTTTTCCCCCGCGACTGTTGTTTTTCAGGGGTAAACAAACACTCCGGTAAATAAGTGAGCGGTCGTCTGGGATCATGTAGGTGAATATTTCACGTCGTGTCAATATCGTCCGCTCCGCTCCTTGCAGTATTGATAACACTCGGGCGGACATGTTCTGCTCTCCGTCCTCCTGTCCTGTCTGCAATTCGCTTCGCTGATAACCTCCCCGTCCTTGAATTATGTAAGCGTTTCCCTAAGTCCCCGCACGAAGTGGGTCCATTAGAGATTTCAGGGCTGACCACTAAGTGCAGGACGTTAAGCCTTTCACAAAGGGATTGGTTCGCAGAGGAAAAGTTGCGGCTGTCGTTGTTTTTATCATTCGGCGCAGATGTTGTGGATTTCATTCCTTGCGCCGCGGTTGAGCGCTGTGAGTGAACCAACCCTGGAGGGGGGGGGGGGTGGTGAAGGATTAGGTAACGTGAATACTGGAGAAATTTACCATTTCATTAATTATTGTCCGTTGCTGTCGTAATTCAAATCGTTTTCCTGCCAAGTAAAAATATTACCCTCCCAGAAAAATAATGATTAGAGAAAATGGTATATCGCGAAGATGTGTTGTGCCAACATACCCTTCAAAACGCTGTAGTTAATTGCAGCACACATGGCTTGGTGATGCACGTCTTACAGAACGTAACTGTCTGCAGGCCAAAAACAAGCTTCAAATGTTACAATAGCAGGATTCTTATTGGCTCAGTCAAATACGGTAACAACTCCACGTACAAGCTAAAGCCGGTGATCTTCTGGTAAGCTGAACGTGTGTTGGAACCCTGCAAACAGTCAAGTTTTCCTGCGATAAACCGTTATCTATAGTTGTGAACCTTATTAATGTTCTTACACATTGCTATTTAGTGTTTCCTGAGCTACAATATGGTTAACTGACCATGTATAGTGATAAACGTTAATATCGTGACAAATTGTGACCGGTTTTATGGCGAAAACATTTTTGCGCCATTAGGTTTCAGTGCCTGATGTGCACATCTTCAGCTCTGCTTCGTGGTCAGTGATTGGATGTTTTAACTTTCATGGAGTTCTACTGGCAAATCACAGCCGTATGTTGCCACACTAATTTTATTCTGATTGGTGCAGTCAAATGTAATACGTGTGTGTACAAAGACACGCTGCCAATAACTACAGACTTATTTCATACGGGCGAACTCGGCCGCTTATTGGCTGCCCGAGACTGTTGATACCAGCCCCGTGTATGTTTGGCTCCTGCATGTTACTACGGATTTTCTATTGGCCTCGCTGCTGATTATCAGACCAGCTGCCTCACGCTGATTGGCGGTAGGCGTCTCCGCCATGTTGCTGGCCAGGAAAGCTATGTATTCTGGCATGTGTGACTGAGTTCACTGTCCTACCAGCTATTTCACTTCTGTATTCCTTAATATTCTGTGGCCAATAAACATGAAGGAGAGCTGCCGACTTGTACGTAAAGCCTAGTTTACACCAACGATAACATTGGTAATAACATGTTTTCAACAAAGTTATTAACAATGTTGTAAAATTTCCCTGAAAATTGTTGACAATTTCATGTTATCAACAATGTTGCCAGCAATCTGTTATTAATGTTGATAATACTCATAAAAATTATTAACTACATTTTACCAACATTTTGTTAAAATTATTTGCTAGCAACAAAAGTTATTAATTTAAAAAAACAGTTTAATATCTTTATCACCAACACTGTTCATAACATTATTTTACCACCCATTCTAAGACGGTCTAGATCAAAGTTTGTTGGTAACAAATATTACAAGCATTGTTATCAACAATGTTGTAGGGTTTTTTGCCGTCAGCATTGTTATTACCTTCCTTTCATAATTCTTTCAACTTTGATAGTAACATTGCTGTTTTCAGCAATGTTAATAACAGATTTGCTATCAACATTGCTATAAAATAGTGTACCATAGGTTAGAATTTGTGGATAACATTTTGTAACTTACATGTTGTTATTAACATTTTTACTGTTTTTATGTGTAAACTGGGTTTAGGGTATTTAAACAAACTGGTACAAAAATTTTTTTGCGACAACTCGTGCACCTAGTGATACACCACCGTAGAGGCTTCACATAACTGGGAAGGCTCTGTACACATAGTTCACTAAACTATCAACAGAGCGCAGACATGCGTAGTTTAAGCAATAAGTGACACGCGTATAAAATATTAGATCACAGTTAAAATGTTTAACACATCTCTGGTACTGAAGTAAGATGTCTTAGAAATACTAATAATGGTAGGTTTATCCAGTAAAGTATTTCTAATTGGGTTTGCATTAAAATTAAAGAGTTATTTTTGTGCGCTGAAACTACAGGCCTAGTAATATTTGGTTTGACATAACCAACAAACGGTACTACTTAACAAGTCGTGGGCTCCGTCCAGAATGAACAGTCAGCTGTCAATTATTAACAATGTGCCGTCACGTGGTTGTTGATAAAAAGTGCAATATCATGACCGCGGTCGTAGAAGAACAGGTCTGGACACTCGCCTATCTAACAATGTATTTTGCTGCACCCACTTGTTGTTTGGCTGTAGTTCGTCAAGTTACCGAGAATGTCGTACTTTTTGGCGCTGTTTTCCGGACGGTCGGACTCAAACTCCGTCCATTTTTTTCCATTGTTAAATTTATAAAGTAAATAAAGATTGCTGGAGCCTTTTCTTAAATTTGTGAACGAAGAAAGTATTTCATAAATTGATAAAAAATACGTTTTGATAAATTGTTTATCTTAACGGAAAGGAAGTGGGCGGAGTTTAGTCCGACCGCCGTAACATCAGCGCCAATAAAACACAATATTCTCGGTAACTTGGTGAACTACAGCCAAACAACAAGGGGGTCAAATATCCAGGCGAGTGTCCAGACCTGTTCTTCTACGACCGTTATCAAGACACATACTTTAAGCGATATTATTAGTTAATCTATGTTACGTCGCTGTTTAGCAGATGCCTATTACACGTTGACTAGGAGCAATCGCGTAGTTGTAGAATCCTTGGGTGTTAGGACGTATCATACAGACATTGTAGTTTAACGCCAAAACTTTTTATGTTCTGTACAATTTAGTTCACGAAGTGGTCTCAACATTTATGGAGTTAGTGTTAAAGTTAAGTTTTTTGTTGATGCACGTATGAATAAACGGTGTGTTCCTGCACCGATAGGTTACATTATTCAGTAGGTACCAAATAGTTTCTGTTGTCATTTGAATGACAACAAAATTAAGTCGTCACGCGGTACATATGAGACAATTTTACACACAGTATTGAATGTGTTCTTAAAATCTAACAGTTACAAATAATTTTTCTCACGCCGTGCTATCCATATGAAAGCTCAACTGTAAAACAAAGACTACTTATTTATGTACGAAGTTGTTTCAAGCAGCCTTGCTTTAGAGTGGCAGTTCTTTAAATTATTGGGATAAGTTAACATGCTCTACAATGCTAATAAACAGAAAGCCAGAAAATAGTACGCAATTTTGGTAAAAAAAAAAAAAAAAAGTAAGCAGGATGAGTTCCGTTTCGTTTCTTGAATGCAAACCTCGTACGTTTGCCCCCAGACATATCAGTTGTTTTATTTATCGTAAAGTTAAACATAACTCCAAACTTTCTTTATTGAATAGAAAACCGCCTATCTAAATTCGTCTACCTAGAATCCCAGTGTAGTGAATCTAGTAGTTCATAAATATTAATAGCTATATTACTTTCCTGAAGAGAAAAAAAGTTATATTATGCATACATTTTAAACCTGAACAAGTTTTTTTTAAAGAAAAAATACGGGACAGGGAATATAATAAATCAATTTTATATGAAGATATAGTTGATGACGACGCTAAAAAGCTTTTAAAGCACTGGATCAGTGAAACAACTTTATTCTGCAAAGAATGGTGTATTATCACGGGAATTACCGATATATGAGCTTCTCAAGAACTAATACTTCCCCGAGGAACGGGTGGTATAGTTAGCAGTAATGCCAAACTAACTGCTACTTGCACGACCAAAACATACATTGTAGTCAAAGAATCACTCACTGAGAATCCTACAGGCCTAGAGAATTTATGCGAACATGCGGAATATTTTTGAAGCACGGAACGTCAACCGATTGTTGCTGTCATCGTGTGTTTGTGTCGATATGTGAGTGTTTGTGACGGAAAGATAAAAGAGTGTGTGTGGGTGAGTGAGAGAGAAAGAGGTGGGTAGATAATTATTTGTGATGACACAGGTTCAAGCTAGAATTGTGAAACATGCCAGAGACATTATTACAATAAATTCAATTAAGAATTGTAAAGCTCTGTTAGGTAGTCCATTTGTACATTAGTGCAAAAAATTACAAATTTTTTTTAACGGAGTGCCATGAAACATTTTTACAACAATGAACTGTCAAACAACGCAAAATTCTGTGCAGGCATTTTGCAAAATAATATATCGAACGCAAAAAATTAAAAAAAATTTGCTCAAGGTTAGCTTATTTTGTAACAAAACTTTGAGCGGGGAAATCTGAAAAAACTATGAGATTTAGTATAGAACTTGATATTTAACAACTTCCGAGTTTTCAAAATCCTGCATGAGAAAATCCCTATCTTTCTCATTGCACAACATAGCGTTTATTTGAAACAAGTCGTCGATCTTTCTCTTTGGCGCGCCAGTTTGCGCGGCCGCCATTTCATGTTTCTCGCACACCTCGCGTACAAAAAATGCGGATCGTACACCCTGACCTTCTC